>OX382178.1:1762302-1969913 GCA_947507545.1 Clistopyga incitator
GTAGAACGTTAACGCTACCACCTCCTCCTCCGCCTCCTCCTCCTCCTCCTCCGCCTCTTGACTCCCTTACGTGAATGTGTACGTACTGTAGTATGTTATACATAGCACACATCCTGTTTACCATCGTCTCTCCACCTCCGAAGCAACGTACACGATGTATACTCTATGCACACAGCATCCACACACGTATCCACCGCGAGCTTTACACTCTGCAACATATTCTGTATGGTTGACGAACTAATTAGTCGACCGCTCGATAGGCTTCACCTATGACCCCCCCCACGCCACTCTTCCTCGTCGCCCTCCCTCCCCCGCAACCCCACCTCCTGCCCCGTGGCCTTCGTTTGGCCAAACTCGAAACTTTGGGTTTCTCTACCTGGGTATTATGCAAATTGCTCATTACGCAATAATATATGTATACGTATATCAAGTATGCGGAGAGCAAGCTTCGACGTATCCGTCAATGCCAAGGGCCTTTGATTGCGTCGTGTGTGAAAATAGTCAGGCGATGCCGTGGCTCACACGATATGCTCGTATTAGCATCTCATTCACAGTCGGCATGGGTATGGGTATGGGAGCGGAATCGAATCAAAGGAAACTCCGGGACGCGAGATAAAGTATATTCAATTTTCCATCGGCACGGGTAGTTATGAATATATATTCGACGGGGCGATATAGGCTTTTATTATTACTTGGGATTTGCGAAGCTATTGGTTACTTCTCTGCCGTTTGTTCGTATGTGTGTATATATATATATATATATATATGCATTTTTTTTTTTAAGGGGCCAATTCTCCGATCAAGTGCTGTGCAAGTTCTCTTTCATGGAGTCGTCTGGTTACGGACTTCACGTGGCTACCTATGATTTTATCGTTAATTGGATTTTTGCATCGTATCGCTACTGCATCCGGCATTCGTTTTTTTTTTTTTTTTTTTTTTTCTCTATGTTTGAAGTCCTCAATTTACAGATGGAAAATGATGTCGAATCAGATTGGTAAAGGGTGGTAAATAATCATCATGATATCTGATGAATCTCACAGATAAATTGATAATTACTATTTTGCTGTAATAAAGAGGTCGTAAATTTATTAATAAATTTTTCCGCTCTCCCATTTTGTCTCTCAGTGTTTCGCGAGGTTGATTGAAAATTAATTCGCAACTGCAGCCATTTGAAAGTTTAAACATCGTTTCGCCATTTCTGTTAATAATAATACCAAGGAAAATAGTCCGCGAATATTTATTCGGAATATTAATAAGGGCTCACGTTTGCGGAGTAAAGTCGTCGTTGGGATTTTCGGCTGGTCTTACGCGAGTTCCAAGCAATAATAAGCCGCCGCTCGTTTTGAGAAGATTCATTGAGAAGATTAATCTTTAAAACGAGGAGTAATTAATTCACGATGATTTCTCGGTGGGGCGTAGGAGGCGGAAGGCCGCGTTGGTTCAAGGCTGCTCCTCTAATTATCCCACTGACTACGGTGAAATATTTTCGGGCCTAAAATTTTCAAAATGACAAATTGAATCCTGCGTCGGAATCGCTGATTGCTGTTTAATAAATAATCAGACGAATCTCGAGCTTGATTCTGGTTGTTCTGAAGGTGTCGAGCTCAAAGCTCGCCTTTCACACGTACGTCAATCGCTGTGTCAGCATGCGAAGCTTTCGCACCGACGTTATCTTCGCGTTTGTTTGGCGGATGGCAAAGTACACACGTACACCGGGTAAAGCATCAGTCGAGGGCGGTTCGCTATGGTTTGGTATCGGGTATAGGGATGGAAGATCGCGCGGAAGCTGAGAAGAGGAGCGTAGACGAGGAGAACGAGTGGGGGGAGGTGAACTACTACTACACTCTCGACGAAACTTCGGGAGCCCTCTTCGGGGGTGCTTGCAAGCTCCTACCGAGAAGCTCATGAATTTCAGACACGCTCGTGTGCAACCCCTTGCCAGTGGCTCCCGTTAACCCATGGAATGGCATAACTCGCGCCCATGGAGCTCGTGTGTGCTCGAGATGCACACACACACACACGCATTCTCGTTATTCCATAGTATCTCTCTCGCCCTTGCCCTCCAACTGACGCGCCTATCCGACGCAGAATCCACAAACGTATCTGCGAGTTTACGAATCTTCGTTTCTGTACCAACTAGAAGGGCGGGTGAAGATGCACTCACTCGGCTCCATGCCCTCGTAAACGTGATGGAACATTTATCTAAGCGCTTCTGTTTCCGAAGCATTCAGACACGATTGTGGCCATAACCGACGATTCTATATTGCCAAGTGAGGGATAACGATCGCCAATTTCACGAAGGTATTCACCGCGGAGGAACAATTCCGCGCATAAAATTCCTGTCCCTTAACTTTGCTTTCCGTCGCCTCAATGATTTTACAGCCCTTGGGAAGGGTTGTAACAGCCCTTCCCAAGGGCTGTAAAATCATGCAGAAGTGATAATGTCAAAAATGGATTTAAATAATTACCCAGTGCGGCGATAAAATTCTCGTGCCTTCGAATGATTCATATTTTTGGCATTGATAAATTCACCAAAAGAAATTACAGTGAAATGAAAATTGCAGAAAAAATAATGTTAAAATCGTATTAAAAGTAATTACCCAGCGCGGCGATCAAATTCTCGTGCCTTCGAATGATTCATTTTTTTGCGATTAATTAATTCACCAAACGAAATTACAGTGAAATGAAAATTGCAGAAAAAATAATGTCAAAATCGTATTAAAAGTAATTGCCCAGTGCGGCGATAAAATTCTCGTGCCTTCCATTGATTCATTTATTCGCGATCAATTAATTCTCCAAACAAAATTACAGTGAAAAATCGTGAATCTTTAATGCGAGCATCCGGTAATATGACAACTTGCCCAAATATCGCTTCGCAAAGCGTTCTGAGGTTATCAACAAATAAAACCATGCTTCTAAAATTACATTTTTCTTCAGCCACCAAAAAGCGTTCGCTCGCGCTACGCCCATTTGCAAGAGATACCGGGTGTACCGGTGTATACGTAAACAAGATTTAGTATACACCTGTACAGCGGCACGTTTTCCGCGTGTGTGTATCAGCGAAGCAAAGCCGCAGAGCAGTTTTCATCCCAGGTGGAAGACGAATTTGGGTTGCGAGCACAGCGAGCGAATGCCCGGCCTGAATAAATGTTTAACGACAACCTTTCCCGGCTCGTCTTTCCCCACCGAAGCGCCCGGAAACCGGACTCCCTCTCTCTCTCTCCTGGCCCATCGTACGTACGTACGTACGTACGTACCTCCGCGTCTGCCTGGAAGAGGCTCCGCAGCAACGCTCCGCGCCGGCAAAGAGCGAGGCTCTTCACACGAGTACGAACTCGTCGGGCCATTCCTCCACCGAATCTCACGTCTCTTGCCGCACTCACCGCGAAGACAACGAAATAAATAGGGATCCGCAGGGCATGTATCATCGGGTTGGTGGTTTATGCCTAGCCGTAGGCCGCACGCGGCGAATACGAAGGCCCTCGGGGCTCGAGTAAAGCGGCCGCGCTCCGAGCATACAGAGGATTCCAATTGCTTATACCCGAGTTTTCTCTTTCGCATGGATATGGATACGAGTGGAGCGCAAAAGAGGCACACGCAACGATCCCTCGAGAATTTGCAATTTTCCGCGGTCACGAGATGAGCGCCCGTCTCTCCCTCGCCGCTCGCAACGTAAAAATGAGATAAGTATATACGTGTGTGTATATATATCGTGTATACACGTACGTAAAATGTAACTACACGCGGGCCGCGTACCAGACGCCCGATATGTGAAAGCCCGCGTCTGGGAGTCTATATACCGGCCACGAGAGATCGAGAAGATGAAATAAATTGAGTGCGCCGAGTGAGCTTTTGAAATTCAAAACATTTCGCCCTCAGAGAAACACGATGCAACGAGGCCGGTATCCAGTGCACGGGTATAAAGGCGCCCGGGATATACGCGCGGATCATTCGAGATATCCGCAGGTTTACGTATACATAAAGTGCTGAGAAGACGGCCCAGAAAGGCACGGAAAGGGTAATGAAATATTCCGCGTTCGTACATTTTTCAGGGATCTCGGATGCGCGGAATTATTTTAATTTTTCTTACATTCGTGAAGATAAATACTTTGTATATATATGTATATATATATTGCGGATATTATTGATTTCTTCTGATTAATCCAATCGCAATCTGCGTCAACCTTGCGCTTCCAAGGTTATGTGACTAAGTTCGTAGGCATCTGTTTGCTTTTTCAAGGTCATACCGCGTGTATCTGATTGAAAATGGTTATATTCAAAATTTCACACACACACACACACTTTTATCCGCAGGTTTACGTATACATAAAGTGCTGAGAAGACGGGCCAGAAAGGCACGGAAAGGGTAATGAAATATTACGCGTTCGTACATTTTTTAGGGATCTCGGATACCCGGAATTATTTTAATTTTTTTTACATTCGTGGAGATAAATACTTTGTATATATATATATACATATATGTATATATATATTGCGGATATTATTGATTTCTTCTGATTAATCCAATCGCAATCTGCGTCAACCTTGCGCTTTCAAGGTTATGTGACCAAGTTCGTAGTCATCTGTTTGCTTTGTTCAAGGTCATACAGAGTGTATCTGATTGAAAATGGTTATATTCACAATTTCACACACACACACATTTTTATATGAAAGATATAATGATATTATGTTTTCAGAAGGAGTTAAAAATAAATTCGCGTTATCTCTCTTTCTCTCATTCAATGAGATATAAACATATATATATATAAACTCAACTTTTGATATTCCGTAGGTAAAGATATCGCGGAGATTACCGGTTGCTACAAAAATAGAAATGACGAGTCGGAAATTACGAAATTAAATATTAATGACGTGCCAACGTCTGCGCGGCGCGACGGTCAAGAAAGGAAGGGACGGCGGGTCGTGTTTTTCGAGTATCTTCGTGATACGCTTCGATTAATTCGGTTATCTTCGTCACACACACGTCAGACTATATAGTTCTGTCGAAAAATATATAATCGCTATCAATATAAACAAAAAATCGATATATAAATAGAAAAAATAAAGCTATGTAAGAAATTTTTTTTAAACAATACTCATGGAAGTGTGTAAAAAATGCCCAGAGTGTTAAAAAAAAAACAAGGCATTCGATCGAAGCTTGTTTTGATTACGAAATTTCATATCTACAATTCCCAGACGAATTCACGCATTCCTATTAATACAACACTTCACATAATCTCGCGAATGCAGTGCATACTTTTGTACTAAGTACCGAAGCATCGGAATTACGAAAACACCGGAGCGCGAGTATATTTATTGCAAATGCAACGTTAGCGCCAGCGCAGTCGTTTCGCGTTCGCATTCAAGATCGGCAATTGATGCCAATGATATTCGAAAGTTGTCGCGGAGCGATCCGACGACTTTTCCGCGGCAAATTGATCGCCGTACCGGCGCGCCTTCCACTAGTCGGTGCGTTACGTGTGGCGTGCGGTAGTCGTGCCTCTATCAGCCGCGTTTCCGTCGAGAGCTCGACCATTCGAGCCCAGCGCACCGTAACGAAATAATTATTGGATCGACGTTAGCTCGCCGTGCGTTCTATTCGCTAGTGTCGTCGAGTCGTCGCTCCCAATCTCCGGACCCATGAAAACCCGCGTGTTCAGTACGTGAATAGCGAGTCTTCGGAGCGGTCGCGATTAAAACGAATCGTCGAATCGGTGACTAAGTAAATCGCAGGGACACGCGTCAAAAATGCTTGTAAATTCGGGAGTGAAAACGTGGTCCGCGCCCGAGGAATATTCACTCGCGACGAAGAACGCCGGCATATCGACGTCCATGTCTTCCGGTGTCCACGGAACTTTGCCGGAAATCGCGGTGGCTTATCGCGGAACGAGGATCAAAAGAGTGTCATCGGGGAACGCAGTCGAAGGCCCGGAAGTAATGGTCTACCCGTATCACAGGTATTTATGGCACAACATTATTCGTACTGTCCGCGATGCTTCGAAAAACAGTTATAACCCCGATACGCGCGGTAAAAATCCGACTATCGGCGATGAAAAAAAAAAAAAACGGCGGGCAGGAGGGCGGGGGAGGGTGCGGAAACAGCGAGGATTGTTTGGCGTTTTATTTTCAAATTGAGGTTTCGATTTCGTCGAGAAAATTGAAAATAAATCATTGACTCGGTCGACTCGTTGGTATTAATGCCTCGAAAACAACTCTGTGACTAGTTTTTAGTGGTCTCTCTTGAAAATACAAAAGCTCGTATCATCGTACGAGCAGTGATATCGTTGCGGTCGCGATGCGAAATTGTTTTTCAGTCCAGTGCAGTTATTCGGGTACAGGGTGTGTGTGTATAGGATTGGCGGGGCTGCGGATACTCGCGTCGTACAAATACGTACGTGCGCACTGAGCGTTGTGTCGAATCGGAGCGAATGCGAGCCCACTCTCGGTGCGGAAGAGGTGTTTAATATTTATATAGCTCAATTTAGCAGGCTGTTCCACCGAAACGAGAGCGTTATTCGAAAACCCGTAACGAACTCACGTACCATTTGTGGGCGCGGGATATGTGTACGCGATGCTGAAACACTGGGAACGTACAACGCGCGACCGCCGCGGCGATATTCCGCGGCTGACTCGAAAATTTTCGTCGCTTTCGTCGAATTTGTCAAGGGCCCGTTTGAGCTTCGGTTGCCGGGAGCCTCACGTGGATTCCATTTATTCTCAAGCGAAAGGGGCTCTCGCCGAACGTGTGCAAGCGGAAGAAAAGGAAAAGGAGAGGCGGAAAGGGAACGAGACGTTCAGGTGCGGGAAAGATGTGTTCGCGGCTACGAGGAAAAGACGTGGGCTAGGTATATGGACGATGGAACGGGATGTACCGGAGCAAGCACACGCTGGCGATCTTTATTCCCGGTTTTACGTGAGCTCCTGACTCTCCCTCTCTCTCTCTCTCTTTCTATCTTACGAGAAACGTGATTCGAGGGAAGCGCCGGGAGAAGCGCCCCACCGAGGAATAAGAAAAAGGACGACGGAGGAGAAGGAGAAACGTACACCGGAGAAAAGCGAGCCGGAGATAAGTGTATCCTAGGTGCGCGGCACACGGGAGCCTCCTGAACTCGACAAACGACGTCCACGACGTGGCAGCGTTCCCACGTACTCGAACACCGAGTGAGGCCTCAGACGTTGCCGCTGCTGCTCCTCTTGCGGCCAACACACCGAAGTGGAGACCTCGTACTTCCTTCTCAATCGAGACGTAGTTTCGCAGTTCTCTCTTGGACGGCGGTCAACCGGATTCCCTCGCTGATAAATATTTAACGAAAACTCGGCTGGTGGAAGAGGGCACGCCGGGAAGGTTCTCGCCGTCTCCCGCAGACCGAAACACTCCGGAACAACCCGGGACAACTCTTCGTCGGGACATTACGCTTTCAGCCACTCTCGATCCCTGACACTTTTACATTTTCCTCGCCAGGGTCACGCGAAAATCACCTGCCCAGCTTCCGGAATTCACGGATTATTCTCACCGAATTCGTTCCGTCACAAACAACGTTTCACGTGCGGAAATTATTTTTGAAAAATTGAACTGAGAAATCAAGAGGTGTACAGAATTATGGAGAGAAATATTGTTCTACGAATTAACTGACGTTTTTAAAAAAGAAAGTAAACTTTTCGCAGCCTCCGGCAGACCGAAGCACTCGGAGGTATCCGGACACCGCTTCGTCGGGACATTACACTTTCAGCCACTCTCGATCCCTGACACTTTTACATTTTCCTCGCCAGGGTCACGCGAAAATCACCTGCCCAGCTCCCGGAATTCCCGGATTATTCTCACCGAATTCGTTCTGTCTAAAAAATGTTTCACGTGTCGGGATTATTTTTGAAAAATTCGCCTGAGAAATTAACAGCCGCAGAGAATTATGAAAAGAAGTATTGTTCTACGAATTAACTGACTTTTTTCGAAAAAAAAAGAAAAAAAAAACACCGTAAATTTCTTCAAATACGCGAATGTGTGTTTAAACAAATGAGACATACCGGAGTTCTCGTTGAAGTCACAATAATTTCCAGCTTCCGAGATACTTCCAGCCTGAAGTAACTTATATTTTTAATCGCAGTTCAATCGAGAACTTTGCGAGGCAGCGGTGAATAAAAAGCCGGGCTAAGCCGTTCAATCAATATATCGATCAACTGTCCGGTGGTATCGGTACGAGGCGGATGGTACCCTCGACTGTATCTCGAGTCGGGATCGGAGAACCTCGCGATCTTAAGGGTACACAAGAGCGAGGACCCTTCCCGGCGGCTTTTCGAATTCCGCTGCCAGGTATTAAATATTAAATGTCTCCTCGGATGTAGTAGTCCGATCAATGCAGTCTGCCTCCTTTAAATCCGCTTCCAGGCTAGCGAGTTGGCCGAGCTGATCTTTCCTCCCGTCCTCTTGGGTCTCGGCTCCAGACGCACTTCTAAAATGCATTTTCGGTCAAACGGCGAGCTTCACAAGTGGAAGATCGCGGCGGCGCGGCCACGAAGACCATATCAACCTCTTCCTCCTCCTAACCCTCTTCTCCTTTTGGCTCCCTTGTTAGCCACGGCATTTCGGACGAACTCGAAGTTGAAGCTCCCTTTTGACGCGACGACCTAGTTGGCTTCCGTCGTTGGATTTATTGGCGTTTTGATGAAAGCATCCAGCGGAGTTATTTCGCCCGTCTTGCGGAGAGAACCGGTAGCAGCCGAACCCGCGGACTCCTTCCGCCGGGCCCTGCGGCCATAAATTTTAAAGAAAGCTTTCGTTCTTTGCGCCCTTACCTCGCTCCTCTTACATCCGCGAGCTTTACCTCCTCCGCTATATATGCCGGAGAAGCATCGCTCCGCGTGTTAGCCGCACGTACTTACCCACGTTCAACGTCTCACTGCCAGTTTGACTTTCGAGAAAATTGCTCTACCAAACGGAAAAAGCGCTATTCCTCGTGGACCCCTGAAGAATGTACGACTGGAGTGGCTTGCTCCAAGACCTTTCCCATTATACGACGACCGACATACGCAGTCGAACGACGTCAAGCCCGCGGTCATGAAATATCTATTTCATATGCATTTCCATCGAATTTTTCGTATTCGATCAAAAGTGCATTTGAATATTTCACGAGGCGAGCCTCGAGTAATTACGGAACGAAATCGGTTAGAAATGATGTTCACATTTATCAGGATTACGGAGACTAGGGTAAAGCGTACATCCTGCTCTCCGTCGCGTTACAATTTCGAGGGAAGAAGGAGCCGCTTTACAACCACCGACTTATAAATACGTATCTCCGGCGGTACCGCGGAGGATTTCGAAAAAATTACCATAATTGTGAGTACAAATTTCAAACTACGCGAAAAGGATTTGTCGGCGATGCCGCTTCTCCGCGTTCTTCCGCGGCCTCGTCCCTCCGCCCCCGCTTCACCTCCTCCTCCTCTCTTCAGCATCCACCCTCGACTAGTTTGAATCGGGCCATGAATTATTAATGTGAAAAAGCTACGTTTTAAGCGTCAGCGTAATTCGCCGGTGGGCTTTGCCGGATGCTCCGGAAACGAATACGTGGTCAACATGACCGCGGGTTCTTTATAGATTTTACACTCGCTTTGAATTCCAACGACTATCCGCGCGGGCGCTATTTTCAATCCTCTCGTCGTGATGCGCCAAGGCAACGTTGTTGTCGGTCCTCTTCGGATTCTTCTTTTTTTCCAGCCTCCGGAGAAGCAAACAAACCAAGTAAAACCGCAAAACCTGAAACGAGAAAACCGGTTGAGTTAAGTTACATAAATACCACACACACACACACACACACACACACACACACACACACACACACACACACACACACACACACACACACACACACACACACACACAACGTATAAGGTAAGGATTCCTCTCGGCGTTGGAAAGTGTGCGCATAAATGGGAAACGTTACAACGACAACTTTACCCGCGATGTTATATTATACCCGATTCCATGGATTCAAATGGCGAGAGGTAAATCCCGCGGATACGGAATCATAATTAAACCGCCCACGCAGGGTCGCGAGGAATTTGCCCAGCGAAAGGATCCGCGCACTTCTCACCCACACAATATCCCCCCACCCCCCACCTCCCACCCACGCGTGGAAAGGAGTGTGTGCGAGTTTACGTATAAAGCACAATTCGCACGTGTGTGTCTGTATCAGATACGTTGAACGTACAATCCCATACACAACGTACACTCTCCTAGGCTTAAGCCCAGGCGGGGCGACGATGAAATGGCAACGCGATAAATACGCGGAAATATTCCGGCGGAGCACATCGGGCTAAAAGCTCGGAATGATTACGCTCGCACGTGGAAGGAGGAGCTCGTACACTCAGCGTTTGTCTCCATTAGAAAGTCCCCCTCACGAACTGCTGCTGCTGCTTCTGGCGCTGCACCTACACCGGAAGCACAAGCTCCACCGGCAACACCACTGATTCTTCGACCCGGCGGGGCCGGACAGGGTGCCCCGCCTCGCACCTCGCTCCTACCGCGAACCTGGCCCGGGTCAACTGAATACTTTATCGCGCACCGCACGCGATTCCCTGCCCAGCTTGTCGAACAAATTGCAAAAACGAACAACACGACGCGGAGCCTCCCGAGGAGCTGCCGGCCGGGCAACCCCCTACTTACCTCAGGGCTATGGTTATGTACATGCGTAATGAATTCACGTGTCGGAAATAGTTTTGAGGTCTGTTCTCAAACAATTTGTACACGTGAACTGTAATTTGGAGAAAACGCGAGCCCGGATATGAGCCGCGGTAGCTGAAATTGTCAAGAGTCACTTTGGAGACACGAATCAGTTGGGATTTTGGAATAACATCGTAACGCGAATGAGAAATTTCGATGGATTGTTACACGAGCCGTTATGGGAGTTTCCTTGCAATTTTTTTTTTTTTTTTTTTTTTTCCTTCTATGGTAGATTTAGGGCTTATCCGTGAAAGGGTCAAAGCTAACGGAAAATGAAATGATTGTGTTCATGAAGAGAGAATACTTTTTTAAAAAAGTAAGTACCGCGTTTACCTGTGACATCATGTGAAACAATCTCGTGGGATGAGATTTGTGAAACAGAATTTTTACATACCGCACCGGAGATTAAACGGGAATTTCATTCGCAGTAATACGCAATCAAGGAAAGAACGTACTAGACGAGAGGGACTGTTGATATCTCACATCTCTGTAAACTGATGATTATTCTCGTTTATCACGTGATAACGTCCGTACGGACAAAGAGCTTGCTTAATTAAAGTGCCAGTCGATTAATCGTTCAAAGGGATTCAATTTATCGGTTACGCTGATCAACTTATCGATTATATTACACCGAAGCTAATTGCGCTAACCGATACCTCGACCGATCCGACAAATTCATTCTCCGGCTCATATTTCACAATGTGCCTCAAATAGTCGAAACCAAACTTAAGTTTAATCGTAAGCACCTAACCCCCGCGCGCGTAAAAAGCGTTTACACCTCTTTATTAATCGACAGCATTATCAAACGTGCAGAAACGATAGAACATGTGCGTAAAAACCCTTGGCGAGATTTCCTCCTCCTGCGCACAACTTTGAACTATGAAGTTACGATTAGCGCTCGTCATCGAGCGTGTAGAACAAGCTACACGTGCTTACTATAATTCACGACATTGTTAACCGCCCGGAAAAGAAGGAACATGCTTTTTGTACACGTACTAATAAACCCTTCGCGAGATTTTCCTGCGTACAACTTTGAACTATTGAGTTACGATTAGAGCTCGTCATCGAGCGTGTAGAACAAGCTACACGTGCTTACTATAATTGACGACATTGTTAACCACCCGGAAAAGAAGGAACATGTATTTTGTACACGTACTAATAAACCCTTGGCGAGTGTTTCCAAGCGCACGGAAGCTCTTCCCGGAATCCTGTTCCCGTTCCCACTGGACGCACCGCGCTTCCCTCCTCTCCAGTCTTCCGATCCACAACATCCTCTTACTTCTTTTCTAGCGGCCGTCCGCAAAGGTCTAGTCTTCTTCTCCCAAGCGAGCTCGAATTCGAGCTCGCATCTCCGACATCACGATCGACTGGAGCGACCACCCATGGGACTTGCTACCGTATAGTAGAACAGGTGTACGACTAGAGGAGCCCTCCTTTACTACACGCGGTGCGGCTACACGGGGTTGTTGCTTCTCCCGAGGGTGTAATTCTCGTCCACGAATTTATCGTTAAAGGGCCCGCGCGCGCGAGATCGTACCATCGCGTTCTCGCGTCCAGCGGAACGGGCCAACCGCATCGGGTACTTGGACACTCGACTTTCCTTCGATCGAGGCTATATGTACCGTTGCCCTTGTCGGGCACCGAGGGTGGAACCGCTGATGCAGCAATCATGAGAATCGCTCGGCCATTCTGAACTTAATGGACACGACGATTTATTTTTGTGATATTTTAGTGGCCCTTCGTCCCGTACTTTATTCCACGCACGTGGGTCCAGTCTTTCACGTTATATCTCCTCTTTTTAGCAATACTTTCAAGTGCTTTCGAGCTTTTTCGAAGGACCTTCGACTTTAAAACGTGAACGAGCCTATTATTTTTAACAACCCGCACATCCGCCGGGTTTTCCATCCTCGATATTAGCCGGAAGTCCTTTCCATGATCTTTGCGTGCTTAAAGCTTCGTACGACAAACAATCAATGGAAAGCTCTACTTAATGGACACGACGATTAATTTTTGTGATATTTTTGTGGCCCTTCGTCCCTCACTTTATTCCACGCACGTGGGTCGAGACTTCCACGTTACATCTCCTCTTTTTAACAATACTTTCAAGTGCTTTCGAGCTTTAAAACATGAACGAGCCTATTATTTTTAACAACCCGCACATCCGCCGGGTTTTCCATCCTCGATATTAGCCAGAAGTCCTTTCCATGATCTTTGCGTTTGAGTAAAGGTGCTTAGAGCTTCGTGCGACAAACAATCAATGGAAAGCTCTACTTAATGGACAGGACGATTTATTTTTGTGATATTTTTGTGGCCCTTTGTCTCTCACTTTATTCCACGCACGTGGGTCGAGCCTTTCACGTTATATCTCCTCTTTTTAGTAATACTTTCAAGTGCTTTCGAGCTTTTTCGAAGAACCTTCGACTTTAAAACGTGAACGAGCCTATTATTTTTAACAACCCGCACATCCGCCGGGTTTTCCATCCTCGATATTAGCCGGAAGTCCTTTCTATGATCTTTGCGTGCTTAAAGCTTCGTACGACAAACAGTCAATGGAAAGCTCTACGGTTTAAGGTTGTATGAAACAGGCGCATTCGCACAGCTATTCTTTGTATCGAATAAAAATAAAATGAGGTTCCATTGTTCACGGAACGAATGGAGGACTGTATGAAAGGTATCAATTGAAGGGGGCACGGATAAAACGAAAGCTCTCTGAAGGGGATAGTGCCACTGTTGCTTTAACCCGCTTCTTGGTCCCGAACGTCCATTGTTTACGGTAACGAAGTTTATCGGCGCATTATCGGAGAGCAAAACGCGAGGCTCGAGCAAAGCCCGAAGGACGTATTTCCTGGGTATATATGGGCGTAAATAAATAAACATTAACCATGTGCGAATGAACACGTGCGCGATATATACTTTGATCGTTTACTTTCGTCGCTGCGATTATTCGACGGATCCGATGTAATCTCACCGGTTTTTATTCAATTGATTTACAGTATTTTCGTTTTTTTTTTTTTTTTTCATTTTATGTTTTACGATATTTTTAACGAATAACCCATTCCATCGACACTTTTTACCGCACAATTGCCTTCCCACGATTACATAATTAATGCCTATCAACGATTATATAATCTATCAACTCCTGAACAATCCCTTCAACTGCAAAAGCAAATCCGTCCATTTCCCAATCGTTAATCACTCGTGTTATCAATGCACGGGTTTACCGATTCACAATAGCGCGGTGCATATAATCTCATTGAGTCGAAAGTAGAGTACATAGTGCCGCGATTCCGTGACTAGTATATCATTCGCTCGGCGATTCGTAGAAATGTCGAAGCGCTGGAAAGGACACTGATACCTCTGAGAATAATAAAACCGGAGCTGGTGCCTTTGGCTTCGCTGCTCAAACATTCGAAGGATATATCGAAATACAGCGTTGCGACCGAGTGTGGAAGGAACGAGTATATTTTGTTCTACAACGGATCTTATCAATTATCAACGGAGTTTATTCCGTTATTATTACTGAAATTAAAGTTTTAGATATTATGTTCCATGATCATTAGTAAGACAAAAATGCTTTGCCTTTGGGTGGGGGTCAAAACAGCGAATGGCTAAAATAGCGAATTCCAAAATAATAACCTCCGAAATCTGCAATAGTCGTCATTGATAAATTCGCTATTTTGACCCCCGCCCCCAAATAATAACCTCCGAAATCTGCAATAGTCATCATTAAGAAATTCGCTATTCTAGCCTTTCGCTATTTCGACCCCCGCCCCCCGACGTTTTCCTCGGTGTTCGTTCAATAGCCTTACACTGAAATCACTATACATACGTTTTTATTCGCAGAACGTTAATAATACCACACAATCGAAATGCAAAGACTACAGGAAGAAGCGTCAAGGTTGTTGCCACGCGCGACGAGCCTATATTTGTGTTGACTGCACTTCCCCCCCTCCGCGCCCCTGCCGATGCTTACCGCGACCTCTATCAGTTGCGCCGCTGGTGTTGGATGTGTTTCCTGATTGTGTGACTCACTGCTCCAGAGAGAGAGAGAGTGGGAATACGTGAGCGCGGACCCGAGGGACCAGAGACGATACCATTTCCGCAGCCGTTCCCAACGTTCCATGCGCAGTGTGCTGCGGCTCTTCCTTCCTACGGAATTTAATATTAATACACAATTTGGCTCTATGTCTCGCCCCGTAGTCTCTATACATACGTTCCCGTGTTTACGTGTCCTCTCAAATTTATTATTTATTCGGACGCACCGGGAGAATGGGAATGCCGATTACGTGCCGCGGGACCTTACTTTTCTTCCTCCTGCACTCGCTCGCCATGCAGTTGCCATTCGCCCGGGCATTATCGGGCGCACCGCCTCCAATCTAACTCGCGACGACGCGATGCATTACCAACTACAAAGTTGCGTCAAAGTTGATGGGGCGCCTAGGTCCTCTGCTCCTCATTCAGGACACCCCGGTGACTCATTCTTGTATCTTTCACACGCTTATCATACTTTCACAACAAGTGTTACCTAACAGGGACGTATGGATGGACGTCACCATGAATTTTTTAATAATCCGGGGAGTTTTTGGTCGTCTATTAAAATGATTTTCCAGACAATTTATCTACGTCACGAGTAACTTCCGATCAAGATTTCGAGTTTTTTTTGTTTGGTTTTGTTTGATAGGAAGAATATTTATTGTTTTATTTACTAATTTGCATTTTATCGAAAACGCTGAACATCTTTAAAGGGAAATATACATTTTTTCATCTCTAGTTCAGAGAACTCCTGGAAAATATAAAGTGACAACTGTTTTTTTTTTTTCCCCCTAAAGATCGTAGGATTTGCAGAGAAAAATACAATCAACAACAACATCGCGACTTGTGGAAATAATTACATGGTAGTAATTTAAGTTACGCAATAGCTACCGTCTGCCTTCCATTTCCAATTTATTTTCATTTATAACTGTCCTAGGCTATCTTTGTATATTAAATTATAATAATATCTATATTAAATTGAATTATTGATTCTTCATATTTCATCATTACCGCGAATCGTTGGCAAGCAGATTGCCGTCTGAGTGTCGCATTAATTGTTCAACTCGAGCGATGTGAAATTTTCAAAATGCTTTGACCTTTGACCGTGGTCGATAACCCGTTAGCCGCCAATATCCGGAGTCTGCACCGCAAAGCTCTAAAAGCTCGGGATTTTGAATCTCGACTTTGATATAGGTTCATATACTACAATATGTATGAATGGCGGAGAGGGCGGGTTGTGGGGGGGGGGGGGGGGGGAGGAGAGGAATAAAGGTATACGATACGTATACAGAAACATGAGAGTCATAACTAAACGCAGAAAGCAGAAAGTTGAAATTTCTCGGGGCCACAAACAGTGAGACGCGGGTGGTGTCTTTGAACTTTCGTATTAACATTTTGAGTGGTTCTCCTCGCGGTCTCTTACCTGGTCGAGTTCGGCGAGATAGAAGGCGGCACGGCGGCAAGGGTTTTCCTGTGGCGGTGGGAATCAGCGCGGAGAGTCGCATGACGCTAAACGTAAAGTCCTGCGAGGGAACTTCGCACGAGACAATCCCGGGTGCGACGAAACGTTGAATTAAAACTTGTCGCGGAAGAGCCGTTCTCCATTTGCATGGGTAAACCCAAAGTTTCCGCGTCTCTGGCTCCTTCTCCCTCGGCAAAGATACGCCCAAGATATCCTCTGTATACTCCTTTGGTATACTCTATTGCGCGCGATATATATATATATATATATATATATCACAGTATAGCGGTTCACGATGCTGCGGTGAGCGTCTTATCGAGAATGATAAAACCCCACGAAACCCGGTACACGCATATAGCTTCTGCTCTTCAATAGCTTCGCGATATTCTCTACTTAACGTCTACTCAATTCTAATCTCCGCGAGGCGGCGCTGCATGCGCACCACTCCAACCGAGCCTCGCTATTCTCAAAGTAATAAAGATACTCATCGCGTCTATCGGATATCGTTGAGAAGCGCTCAACTGTGAACCATATTGTCGGTGTCTCACACGCATATCCATGCGCGATATATGTATATTCCGGTGAAGTGAGGTGTTGAAATTCACGTAATGCGTGAAAATGCAGGAGAAAAGGAGCGGATAGTGTGTAACAAGCTCGTATAACACAAGTCCTCCGCCCTAACCTCGTATACGTACTTGGCGTGATCCGTCACGCGACCCGACACTCTAAATACCGTCGTCTGACAGGTTTTTATAAGAGGTAGTCGCGCGGAAAACTCTTCTCGGCCCGGGCGAACAACGGGCCGGGCTTTTGGACGCCCGAGCACGAATATACGAAGCACCGAGAAGCACCGCGCGAATGAAAACGGGTGCGGTAGGGACAGATACACCGGCCGGGTGACGTTACGACATTATAAAACACCTACGTTCCCTCATAAGTCCGAAGTAACGGGGGAAACTCGGGCCGCGGCCCCGACACTCGTAACAATATATTCTCCACACGCAAAAGGAAATGTACATAAATACACATTTTTATGACGAACGTACTTGAAAGTATGCGATATTTCGCACGGGCTCGCGGATGAACTCGCTACTCTGCGGCGAGGCATCGCGTTGATAGTTACCGAGTTACTTATTAACGAGACATTCACGTACGGTACCGATCTCCGCTAATGCTTCGTATTTTAAGCACTTGTGCGAGAAAAATAAATAACTTTTCTGACGTCACAAAGATTGAGACGTTCACCATTTTTCATGACGCTCGAAGATACATATAAGAAATTCCATCTATCCTGTCGAGTGTACAAGACGAAGCTTTATCCGGGCGATATAATTTTCTTCAACATCCGGATTTCCGCGGCGGAAGCTGGCGCTGTGTTCATTTTGTTTATACGTAGAGTTGAGTTCGTTTGCTCGGCGATGATATTGAGTTCTCGAAGAAGGGATTTCCTTGATAGTTCGAGTCACTTATTAACTAGAGTCTATATTGACCGGAAATCGGAAGGAAAAATTCACGTTCGATACCGATCTTCGCCAATGCTTCGTATTTTAAGCACTTGTGCGAGAAAAATAAATAACTTTACTGACGTCACAAAAATTAAGACGTTCACTATATTTTCAGGATCCTCCAAGATACATTTAAGACATTCCATCTATCCTGTCGAGTGCACAAGACGAAGCTTTATCCGGGCGATATAATTTTCCTCAACATCCGGATTTCCGCGGCGGAAGCTGGCGCTGTGTTAATTTTGTTTATACGTAGCGTTGAGTTCGTTTGCTATATATGTACGTAATTGGTACGGGCGTTATACGGAGAATGGAGGAAGACTCGCTACCTCGGCGATGGTATTGAGTTCTCGAGGGAGGGATTTCCATCTTCCCTCCGACCCTCTGGTATTACGATCTCTCAGACTCCGCCGTCGGTGCTGCTGCTGCTGCCGCTGCAGCAGCAGCATCCAGCCACACTCCCAGAAGATGAGTTAAGGTCCGAGCTACAAGGCAAGGCGCGCAGCAAATCAAAAACAGCTGGCGATAAAACCGAGGGTGTACGGTAAACGAATGGCTCGATTTCGTGATTTAAGGAGGGTTCGCAGTATTAGCCAATCCCTGTGTAAGCTGCCCGGCCCTTAAGAAAGTTAAGTCAAAAGGTCAATGTACAACGTTGAGCCCCGGAAGCCTTTCCGGCTAATCGATCGAATATTCCCGCCATTTTAAGCACAAATATTAGTCATAACCTCAACACCATATCGATCGATTGCCAATAATCGTGGAAAATAAACAATAAAACAACATTTTCGTCTGGCGTCGTGGCGACGTCGCCATTTACACGGCAGATTATTAGAACGGGGTTGTTACCGCCATTTCGATAATGGCACCGCGTATCGGGTAATAACCGAGCGAAATGGCGCCAAGTCGATTTTAACGGCGAATTCTACTTTGCCATTACGTCTACTTACCGCGCGCGCGTTCCACTTTCGCACAGCGAGTGCGAATAATCGGGAGTGAAAAAAAAAAAAAAAGCTGCGCTCGTGTTAAGGTGGTAGCACGAAATATGGTAGCTGTCTTTATGAATTATCGCGAATGGCCGAACCTCGACGTGTATTAAAATCCTTTTAACCGACCATAAATAAGGGTCCGTTCGGCCGGGTTATATTCCCGTGGGATAAGGAAGAGATTCCAAAACGCTTCAGGACCCACGAGCTCTCGAACACAACGCCCGAAAAATATAATTCTCCGCTTGTATATAAATTAACGCTCGAGGGTAATGCCCTTTTTTTTCGGTATCACACGGGCTTCGGATTATCCTCAGGGCAGCACAATACACCGAGCCCTTATTTACTACCTACGATTGATGTGAATCTACCGATAAGTCACGCCTCGCCAAAAAATTTCCACGTGCAGTATCAACATTCTTCAGAACTCTTTTACATGCTATATCACGAAATTCTCTCGTTAAATGTCCGAATAAAAAAAAAAAACAAAAATTGTCGAAATATATTTTCAACTATTACATTAAACATAAACAACCACGTGCAAAATCCGACTTTGCAACCCTTTTTTTTTTCACCCTCACAAACATAAGTAAAACGTCTCCACATTCACGTATCTTCCTTTCTTCAGAACTCTTTTACATGCTATATCACAAAATTCTCTCGTTAAATGTCCGAAAAAAAAAAAAAAAAAAAATTGTCGAAATGTATTTTCAACTATTGCATTAAACATAAACAAAATCAATGTAAAACCACGTGCAAAATCCGACTTTGCAACCCTTTTTTTCACCCTCACAAACATAAGTAAAACGTCTCCACATTCACGTATCTTCATTTCCATCACAGAGCGACAAATTTCCGGAAGTTCGTTTACAAGACGTTCTAATAGACGTTCGTCAATGTACCTACCGTAGTTACAGCATATTTAACACTTCATTATCCTCAGCGTAACAATGTGAAGTGGGTAAGGAATCGACGCGACTCTGCATTAACTTCACTAGAAACGAAAATGATCAATCCCTGTTTTACCGACGGCGGTAAATGTCACTCTAACAGCAAACCCACATAATCACTTATCTCCGGATGACGCTGTGAGCTTCGGTTAATACGAGCGGGAGGTCGAAAACGTTTTGGGGAGGCGCGCGCGTCGGCAGATGTCGCGACCGGTGCGTAAACCGGTTCGATCCGGTAAGGGCGGTTGCGCGGTGGTTGGTGCGCATCCCATTGACCGGCCGGAGTCGCCCTAGCTCCAATAGTAATGCACGGTAGCTCGGAGTCGAGGAGATCAGTTCGTCGAGTGCCGAGTGCGTCGCACGTAGAAAATCGTTCCCTCTGCAGTTGCGTCCCCACTTTGACGACATCCTCACACGTCTCTTTAAACCCGCCTAGCATCAATCACCTGTCAGACTCGCAAGCGTAACCACAACACAACAAATCCCGAGTCATCGTCGTTGCCGCGTTTACCGTGAGAAAAAAAAAAAAAAACACATACACACGAAAAAGTAACGAAAGATAAAAGTTTTATTAGCGCACCCAGTTTTATTGTCAACTGCGTTAAGCTGCAACTATTCTTCGGTTCTGCGGGTCTTCAGCGATCCACCAATTCGGCAAGAGTTACCAAGCCGACGAAGACGAGGTAAGTCGTCATGAGTCACACAGTGGTCGTTACGTTATTCGTGGGGTTGCCACGAGCCCGTTACGATATTATATGTATATATCTATGTATACGTATCATAAATATATCCATACGTATATGTACCATGTATATACGTCCTGTGTGTGTGGATGTGGATGTGTGTGTGTGTGTGTGTGCGCTAAGATTCGCTCGAAGGGTTGTCCTCATAAACGTGCGTCCACTCGTATAATAACTTCGAGTTTTAGCGGCGCTTTCCACTATTTTAATCGCTGTCGACGCTCTCAACACTCCTCCCAATCCGTTGACGATCTCTCTCTCTCTCTTTCGCCGAGAGACAATAGAGAATCCTTCCCTATCCTAGATCCGACGATGTTCGTCACATTTTTTTTGTTTCTACTTCTTCGGAATTGATCACGAGTAGTTTGTTAAATTGACGTAGAGTCTGTGGTAATAAGGTTTTGGAAAGAAATTCATGTGAGAGTAGAGAATCGATCGTGGAGCGGAGAATAAATTGAACTAGATAACTCGGTCTATTCCGCGAATGGACAGGAGGCTCGGGTTAACCCCGATTCCGCGGGTTTACACGGGAAAATCAATACACTAACTCTACTCTGCCCCGAGTGTACCTTAATATACGCGACTCTGCACCTTGCATCCTCTCTCTCTCTCTCTCTCGCGCGGTCTCCTTTGTCTTGCGCGCTCTCTCTCTCTCTCTCTCTCTCATTCTCATTCCGTTCGTCGTTCGCGGTATACGCTCGAGGATGAAGCAAGGACGCGGCAGGAAGTGCACGATTTCCCGCGTCCGGAGGAATCGATAATTCGGCAGAGGGGTTTGGCCTCAAGTTTTGCAGTCGCTCGAGACTTAACCGCGAGTCCTTATTTCGCGATTTCGCACAACATCGCCGGCCTTGACACACGACGATGATCCAATTATTAAATAATCGCTCCTCGACTCAACTCACTCGAGTTTATACTCGTGTTGCGTTGCAATACGGTTGTCACGGTCGAACGCGACTGTCACATCGCTCGCGCAAAGCTGTACACAATTCGATATGCCTGAATATTTCAAATGATTTTTCGTTTCACTTTATTTATCCTACCGCTGTCAAATCGGCTTAATAAAAGCATTGGTGTTGATTGAAGATGTGACGTTTTAACGTGACGTCCGAATGACAGAGAAAAAAATCGAGATAGAGAGAGAGAGAAAATAAGAGAAAGAGATAGGAAAAGAAATTGAGATTGAGGCGGAGAATGAGAAAGAAAAGCAGAGCGCGCACATGCAGCTCCCGTGGCTAGTGGACGCTTCCAGGGAAATCAATAAGCGACGAACATCTGACTCAATTCCGTGTACCCATCGACCAGCAACCATATCGATTTTTCTGGCATGTGTATGCATATATATATGTATATATATATATATATATATATATATACAAATATATAGAGAACCTCCTGTTCTTTCCTACGTAACCTCTCCTAGCGGAGTCGACATTATATTTACTACATTGGGTACTATAGACGAGCCAGTGCCGTGAAGAGTGTAAGCAGGCACGTAAAAAACGGTAGCCGCCTTAGCGATCTAATCGATGTCCCGATATCGGTCCGGAGTCTTTTCAACGCGTTGTACAATATCAATTCTCACGAGTGACCATTCTTATCTATAAATTCGTGAACAAACAGCTGAGGGAAACGAAACTGTGCCGCGTGTATCTGCTGACACTCGAGCGGCCTGGTAAATCGGGATGAAAACGCACACACACTTTGCAATTGGAATGACGCCAGCACGCATGGTCATTAGATGTTGATGCGATTTCGGCAGGCGATACGTTGTGCATGCTCTCCACGTCGCTTAACGACACGCAAGATTTATCTTTTTTTTTTCTTTTCTTTTTTTACGATCGAGAGCAAAACACGATCTTCGACGTTGCATTGGCCTTAACTTTGTACTCGCTGCGTTACGCAATACGTCCGCTCGCTCGATTTACAGGCTCACGCAGGAACGGAACTCGCGCTAAGGGACAGCGAAGGGCCGATCGTTCGCGCTTGATTATAAGGTTACCGACGACCAAGGTCGTCTACTTTCGCCAAACTACGGACGCAAGTAGATGTGTATATATGTATTTTCTTTCGAGTCGCGCATCCGGTAACCGCGTAGATGGCGAACAAAGAAAAATTTACCCGCAGGTGCTCGGTATTGTTACTGCAAATATTTTGCGATATATATATATATATCGTCGAGTTCGATTTTCCTGTATCGGTAACGCGACATTTTGAGCAGACGTCACGTATTTATCAGGACGTTTGTATGGACTTTCTTGTGATTTTCTAACTTAATGCGCACTTTTTTTTTTTAATCTTATAAACACGTTCTCTCGGATTTCCGCGAGTTCGGTAAATATTTTATGTTTATCCGAAAGACTCAAACAAAATAAGGTTACTGCGGAACAAAAATGAAAATGATAATGAATTGCGTTGCGAATATTCCTTCGAGACTTTTGGACCTGTTAAATACTTCGTTTTTAATTACGAAAAATAAATGAGCCAAAATCGCGCGCAGTGAAACGAGTAACTTTTGATTCGCCTGAAAAATACGTGGTTTTTCTGCTTACCTTCGATTTCCGGGATATTTAACGGCAAAATTTGCACGGAATTTCGGTAACTGTATCGAAAAATCGGGAAACTACTTTGTCTTCACGTGTTTGATGAAGAGAACGGAAAAGCAAATGCGGTGCGTGCACTTGTCCAAAGTCCAAAAGTCAGTTTTCCGTGAGACTTTCCAGATCTTCGAGATAACGTATTGTAGCGTGACGCAGAGTGATTAATACAGAGAGTCAGATAGAAGAAGCCAACGTCGAGGAGGTCGTGAGTGTTCTCGATCACGAGCAAGGGCCTTTATCCACACTCCACGTTCTATCATTGTTTTCTTTATTATTTTCCGTTTCCTGTTCTTTTGCCTTGTTGACGTACGAATTTGGCATAAATTCGGCTTCTGGCACGCCTTCAAAACGATCATCACCATCATCATCATCATCGGCAGCAGCAACTGCGGCGACGGCACCGCCTGCGTCGACCTCGAGGCCGCTGCTGAGTTGCTGGTCTTCAGCATCAGCAGCACCTTCACCAGCACCGCAAAACTCCCTCGTCGACGAACCCAAGGAATATCCCATAGAAAAGGGCAGAGAAATCAACGCGCCAGCTTGTAACCCTGTCTAGGAGTGTCCGGGAAGCAGCCACATTCTTCAGCATCATCACGAGGCGAGGTGGAACAGAGTGGGCGTCGTGAGGAGGTGACCGGAAATTCCGCCATGCCGGCAGGTATCGGCGCTTCGTACAGGTCGCTAGGCGACCTGGGCGAAGACGTCTACAAAAGCACGACGATCGTCGATCAAACCCAGACCACCGGGCAGAGCGTTCTCGAGAGCGTGAAGAAGGCCTTCAGCTTCGCCTCGCCGAAGGTCGAGCTGAGGAAGAAGGACCCACTGATCGAGGACAGACGCGAGAGCGTCTCGATAGTGTCCAGGTAAGGTGTCCACACAGTCGACGATCGGGAGCAAAAAAAAAAGAAACATTCATTCAGTGGTGAACTGAGAAATTAATGAACCGCGCGCGGTGCTTTCTTCGAGCTTCCTTCGCCGCCGCAGCATCGAACACGAACACGAACGCCTACCTTTGGCCTCGAAAGTCCTCGTTCCATCGACACATCCTACCTTGTCATTCCATGTCACCGATCATTGAAATAACTCTCTCGACAACCCGGCGACCGCGCCCCGTTATTGATTAGGATTCGAGGTCAAAAGTGGCGATTACATGGGGAAACAGTGAACGGAATTAATCGCGGGAATGGTGGTGGTGGTGGTGGTGGGTCTCACAGGGTTTACGTTGGTTCGCTTTGCTTGCGTCAGGAATTTTGTATAATTTTGCTTAATTTAAATTTCATTCTCAGTTGGGCATATCTTTGTGGGTAAAAGTGGACATCAATTGGATTTGCGGTTTTATTTCATCTCCCAGGCAGAAAATTGAGGGGTTGGTGCAAGAGCTTTTTATGGGTTCGCTGTTAATGAGTTTGCAACAAGCATTTATTTAGCATCCGTAAATTTACAAATGGACGACACAACTCGTTCACAGCGCAGTCGTAAAAAAGTAATTGGCAACAATTCTTTGGACTCTGTGCACTTCGCAAATCGGATTTTCAATATTTCAATCGGGCTGATGGATTTGTTTAAAGAAAATGCTGCATTTATTCGAATCAAAGAATCCAAATTTTCCCGGGCCTAGCAAAAGAGTTTTTTTTTTAGTGCTTCAGGAAAGAAAATGAATTTAACTCATTGAACCGGCTCGACAATATTTTATCGGATCAAATAAGATGTACTTGCAATTCAAAAAAATTCAATTTTATCCAAATACAAGATTTAAAAAGAAAATTATAGTTTGATTCACATAAATCATACATTTGATTCTGTAAAAATCGTTGAACTAATTTTCCGGGTGTAATTTGTGTTAGGCTTACACTAAAACTAACCAAAACCACTAATCCTTCATCAGTGCGCTTGCAAACAATTAATCGAGCAATTATCCATCCAACTTCATTCGCGTTATCCAAGTGAAAATTAATGAAAATTGTGCCCAACTTTGAACCTGAAATTAATTCATCCGAATCATTGAGGTAGCTTCTGTTTTTTTATTTTTTATTCACGGGTAAACCCATAGAATTGTTATTTTTTTAATGAATTGGACTCCGGGCTTGCAACGCGCTCGGAATAAACGAAATTCGGGAATGAAATAAAATGTAATCACGAGGGCGATTAATCGGGATTAATCGGACGCGTTAATCGAATCTCTCGCGTGTCACGAGCACCGTCGCCGTAAAATTAATTGTTAACACAGATGATGATATCGATAGCGGTTAGAGTCGGAGAAGAAAGCTAGGACCGGAAGCTGGCGCTGCGACTATCGATCGGCCCAAGTAAACGGGCCACGAGGTAAGCTGCATGCCACCCGATCTTTCACCGCCCTTTACCGCACGATTTTCCGTCGCTACTGGCATGGCTTTCGTTGAACATTTGTGTACCGTAGTTAGTTACATCGTCTCTAAGGCTTTCCTCATTGGCATTATCGTTACGTCATCGTGTGGGACTTGATTCACGCCGGAAGCTTGATCTTACGACAGAGCGCGGCTTTGCCTTCCCTTGCAACCCAACAAAATGTCAAACTCTTCGAACCTTCGATAAAAAGGGTGAGGCTGTCGATACTCCATTTTAAAAGAATTGTTTAAGACGAATTAAAAAAAAATTCATCAACGGTCAAATGTAAATTTAAAGATAAAATTGGAATTTTCATTTTAAATACAATGTCTGTGGATTAAAAAAAATGTGATTAACTAATTTTGCTGTTTCAATTTTTTGTGCTAAAAATTATCACAAAGAGGTTTGGAGAATTTTTAATGAGGTTCGAGGGATACATTTTCGCGGGTTTTATCTGGGAAATGGAAAAGACTGCTTTCCATTGGCTTTCCAATGGTAGACCAGCTTCTGTGACCAATTAGCACGAGCACGAAGATCGTTTAATCATCCGCACGGGATTTCGGCTGGGTAGCCAAAAGCCGTTAGGGCCGGTCGTGTGATTATTTGCGGCCATTTTGTTTTAGGGACAGAAACAAGATGCCCACAGCAGCAACTGCCGAGGAATCCGCTCTTCTGGGGTAAGTCTTTTCGCCAAAACGAAAAAAAAAAAAAAAAAAAAAATAGAACGAATGGAGAAAACGCGGGCGCGGGTCTGATGGACGATTGAGGCCGCCGAGTATTTTTGGGATTTCGGATTTTGACCAAATTTTATGCTAGAGAATGCAGGTTTTTTGTGGTTACTTAGTGATAGACAAGTATCGGCTAGTTTTTCATGATTTTCACCTACACGTCTCAGCACTCGATCATAGAATTTCGAGCATATCATGATACATTCATCGGTCATAACCCTGATAATCCGACACACTTATTAATTATGTAATTAGCACGTGTAAAAACGACGATTTGTAAAAATGTCCCATTTTTTTATCCTCACGACGTTCGTGCAATAATCGAAATTTTTCGAATTGTGTGGCCATTCAGATAAAACGACATTTTTGTCGCGGCAAAACGTCTCCATTTTTCATTACCGTTACGACGACGCAGCTCGTTTTTATGGTGACGATGTCGAATACTTGCCACGCATTTATAATTATAATTAGCCCGTGTAAAAACGACGATTTATAAAAATGTCTGTTTTTTTAAAAAGGACATTTTTGTCGTGGCAAAACGTCTCCATTTTTCATTACCGTTACGACGACGCAGCTCGTTTTTATGGTGACGATGTCGAATACTTGCCACGCATTTATAATTATAATTAGCCCGTGTAAAAACGACGATTTATAAAAATGTCTGTTTTTTTAAAAAGGACATTTTTGTCGCGGCAAAACGTCTCCATTTTTTATTACCGTTACGCCGACGCAGCGCGTTTCTATGGTGACGATGTCGACGACTCGTGACGCATTTATAATTATAATTAGCCCGTGTAAAACCGACGATTTATAAAAATGTCTCTTTTTCGAATCGTCAGGACGTTCATTATTGTCGTGGCAAAACGTCTTGATTTTTCATTACCGTTACGATGACGCAGCTCGTCATGTCGAATACTTGGGAAATTCGGCGCTGGGCTCACGAGGACCATCGCCGTCTTAACGAGGTCGCTCGAGCCCCGCGATACGTGACACGTTTTCGAGACCGACGGTATACATCAAGAGTTATGGGAAGTATAACGCGGATGCCCTGATAATTGCGAGTGTAACAACACTTGGTACAACGCCAACGTAGTGGAAACTTTTGGGGTGAAAAAAAAATTGACGTGGGCGTCAACCTTTCTGAGGATCGGCGCTTTTAAAGTTAAAAAAAAATTTCTTCTATACGTCGTTTACTTCGACGTAGGTCGTCGAGCAACCTTCGCAGCGTTGGGAACCTTCTCAGTCTTCCGCTCCCGAAAAGGCTTTGCGAGCAAAGGGTGAATGTAACCAGTTTACCGGGCGAAAAGAGGATCACGACGGCCGAGAGCAAAAAAAAGAAAAAAAAACACAATGACTACCGAGTTTATGAAATGCCGTATCGTTCTCAGGTGAACGCCGGACGTATACGACACATTCACGGCCAAGTGATTGTGAGAAACGGTTACTCGATGGGAAAAAATAGCTTTTTGCCACTGAACCCGTTTTTCACAATCCGTTCTCTCGAAACCGTCGACAAAAACAGAAAAATAAAATACGGGCTGCCGGGCATGACCCAAATTAGACATCCTCCGATTAATCCTCCAAAGAGCATTGCCCGCGTGTCACGTGACGACCCATTATTTTCATTCGTTGAATCTAATAGGCGGCGTAGTACAACTATTCCATGAGTGACTCACTGATTGCTAGTCAAGGCCAATTGCGTCATGAGACGACGTTTATTAGCCACGTTAAAATTTTTAAACAAAATTTTATACTTGCAATTAAATCTGACGGATGAAATTTCACAAAAAAAAAAAAAAACGTCATTGTCTCTGAAAAAAAATGAGGAAATGAGGTGATAGTTGATTTTTTAAGCGCGCCAAAAGGACTGTGGGATTGTCTTCATCGCTGACACACTGAACTTGATTCGTCGGTTGTGCTCCGCTGCCGTAACTCTAACGAGTGATCCGGTGTAGGCGAGATTTAATTCAGAAGCGACAGTGAAACTCGAATTAAACACTTTCGCTTCTGCAGGCTCTCCGTTCAACGTTCTCGGGACACGAAACTTCACTTGAAACTCCAAAACGCTATTCCAGGCTCCGACACCCTGGAATACATTGTTAATTTATGATGGTATTGTCAAACTACAATTGCATTGTGAAAAAATTGAGCACTGCGGTGGTTTCATTATTCAAATTAATTAATCATTTCTAATGCGAATATTACCTTCGAGGTGTTTATCAAACGATAATTAAACAAACAATAAATGAAAAAAAAAAATGTTTTACAATTAAAATGAGCCAAATGACAATTGCATTGTGAAAAAATTGAGCACTGCGATGGTTTCATTATTCAAATTAATTAATCATTTCTAATGCGAATATTACCTTCGAGGTGTTTATCAAAAAATAATTAAACAAAAAATAAATTAAAAAAAAAATGTTTTACAATTAAAATGAGTCCAATGACAATTGCATTGTGAAAAAATTGAGCATGCGGTGGTTTCATTATTCAAATTAATTAATAATTTCTAATGCGAATATAACCTTCGAGGTTTTTATCAAAAGATAATTAAACAAACAATAAATGAAAAAAAAAAAATGTTTTACAATTAAAATGAGTCAAATGACAATTGCATTGTGAAAAAATTGAGCACTGCGATGGTTTCATTATTCAAATTAATTAATCATTTTTAATGCGAATATAACCTTCGAGGTGTTTATCAAAAGATAATTAAACAAACAATAAATGAAGAAAAAAAATGTTTTACAATTAAAATGATAAGCACGAAGCTGAAATGATATTTTCGAAAAAAAAAAAATAATAAAAATACGCGACTCAAATACCTGAAGTTACATTTTTCTTACGTCAGATAAGATCATAAATATTCCTCCGTTTAAACAAAGCTTCACAATGAACATTACGCAACGCGAATACACGAGGCGAGACCTAGTCTCGCTTTTTTTACAAGCTCACACTTAGCGAAACCTCGTGCACAGAAAACCACGTCACATTGGTCGTGTAATTATCAGCTATTCGTTAATAGCAAGCAGACCCAGACAAAGCTGAGCTGTGCATGAGAAATCCGAGAACTTTCAACACTTTCCGCGGCTGTTCGTCGGCTCAGCGGAACCCCAGAAACTCGAACTACAAAGTTATCCACCGAATACACTTCCGAGGAAATATAGTAACGTCTGGTACTGCGTAACAACAACCAATTATATCTGCACTGTTGAAAATGTTGGAAAATTAACAAGATTTTGACGAATCAAAGATGTATGAAATTTTCAAGCCAAGTACAGTGAATGTTTATTCCCCCGGAAACTGGAACTGCAAAGTTATCCACTGAATACACTTCAGAGAAAATTTTGGAAAATTAACAAAATTTTGACGAATCAAAGAGGTGTGAAATTTTTAAGTCAAGTACAGTAAACGAATATTCATAAATATTGTAAAAATAAAATTAATGAACGTGATTAATTAAAACATAATTACGTTCAATTTAATAGGAGCCTCGGCATTAAAATTCGGTTGAAAAATTTTCTTATATGCAATGCGATAATATCAAATTTGCATATTACACACTTTAAACCAGAAAATCGAAGTTACGTTTTTGAACAAAGTAAAAATGCTGCGATATGGAGAAAAATGAGCGCAAAACTTTTCATTTCCTCTCCACCAATATCGAGCCCTTTCGCTGTTCCGCACGGGAAATAATCCCGGGGCGAAAACACGATTTTGTTCCACTTTTGAGCAAACTGAATCGACACGAGGCGAAGCATACTTCCGCCGGCGTGTATTTCGCCACGGACACCAATTAACGCTCAGATTAAGCGAAGTTAGAGATCATTAAGCTGACAAGTGGACAGGGTCCACTATTGTCGGACAGCGTACACCACAGATGCGCTGATTTCCATCATAACGTATTCACAAAACTTGAAAATGCACCGTACAAAATAACGAAAAATTTATCGGACATTTTCAAACATCATTCGGCATATTAAATTGAATATTAAATCATAAAACTAGTATCGCAATAAAACATGCATTTTTAAACGTGTTTAATACACAATTTATCAATTTCCCATAAACATTTGTATTTTTTTTTTTTTTATAATGAAAATATTTCAAGTTATCAGAAAAAAAAATGGAATCTGCGATATCAGTTGTTTGCTTGTTGAAATGCATAAAAATGCAGTGTTAGTCAGCGGTTATGAATCAGCGGCCCTCGAACGGCGAGCAAACACGTTTAGCTGATTGGAGATTCATCGAGCAATATTTTAGTGTCGCGATTCTGCGAAAGCGACCACGTCGTAAATATCGTTCATTGACGGCGATTCGTATTCATCCTTAAACTTTAGTACAACGTCGAATGGAAATGTATGCTAAAATTCTCTCGGTACCGGGATCGAAGTTGGGATGCAACTTCAGCTCCGAGCCTCGAGACGTCACGTAACAGAAGTTCCTCGGTAGCGAGACTCAAGTGTAACTGGATATCCCGGAATATATTTCCAGCGTCATTTGTCTTCGTCAGCCGATCGTACAGACAGCATTGCGGTCATTGATCATCTTTGCACACCTTGTGTACAGCCCCTCATTCGCATATCGCTGACCACATGTTGACCATAGTCGTAGATCATGCCTTTGAAGACCCAAACACTTTTTTTTTGTTTCTATGTCAAAACATCTTTAGCCACGATATTTCCAACAAAATTGCCTCTAAAGGAGGAGGAAGGAAAAGTGACTTTCCACCAGATTCCCTCAAAAAGCATTGCGCCCTTGCATACAGCCCCTCATTCGCATATCGCTGACCACATGTTGACCATAGTCGTAGATCATGCCTTTGATTGAAGACCCAAACACTTTTTTTTTTCTATGTCAAAACATCTTTAGCCACGATATTTCCAACAAAATTGCCTCTAAGGGAGGAGGAAGGAAAAGTGACTTTCCACCAGATTCCCTCAAAAAGCATTGCACACCTTTTATACAGCCCCTCATTCGCATATCGCTGACCACACGTTGACCATAGTCGTAGATCATGCCTTTGAAGACCCAAACACTTTTTTTTTCTATGTCAAAACATCTTTAGCCACGATATTTCCAACAAAATTCCCTCTAAGGGAGGAGGGAGGAAAAGTGACTTTCCACCAGATTCCCTCAAAAAGCATTGCACACCTTTTATACAGCCCCTCATTCGCATATCGCTGACCACATGTTGACCATAGTCGTAGATCATGCCTTTGAATACCCAAATACTTGTTTTTTCTATGTCAAAACATCTTTAGCCACGATTTTTCCAACAAAACCCCCTGAAAGGGAGGAAATAAGGGAGGAGGGAGGACATAAGGAGGAGGGAGGAAAAGTGACTTTCCACCAGATTCCCTCAAAAAGCATTGCGCCTTTAAAAAAAAAAGGTGATTCTTCAGCAGCTAAAAAATGTACAGCCCTTTGGGACAAAATTTTCATACAAAGGGTTGAGCCCTTCAGCGAAAAAAAAAAGAAAATACACAATGTGTTATTAAAAAGCGTTGGAATTTTTAAAAAAATATTGCCAAAGATGTTTTTACATGTTATTATCGCGAGTACACGCAAATGTACTTCCTACTTTGTTGTTGTTGTGATAATGTACGTGCAGTACGAAGAATGAGATGAAAACAGCTGTAGGAGCAGACACGCCGTACCGGAAGGTTGCATCCGCCTCCGCGCCGGCGAAACGAACGCTCCGCTGAACGGTCAAGGTAATCATTGTAATCTGAATGCATCGATAACTCGGGATGACGCATATAAAACGCTTTGCTGCTCCGTGACTGACGCATGAAACGTGTTATTAAGCGTATATGCTGCATTTTGTACGTGTAGGTATTGTTACTAGGTACTTTTTGAGAGGAGATGAGGGCGAGCGAGGATACAATGTGTACCGAGATCTCCGCGTATTGTGAACCCCATCAAACTCGTCCGCAATTGTTGTCCCTAACGTTATATACATATATATATATATACACATTTCCACCCCGCAGGGAACGACGCACATCATTAAGTTATAGCATCATCTCCTAATTAGCGAGGAGAGGCCTACGCCCACTAGAGCGCCCTGCAAGCCCGGTGTGACGTGTTTTACCTCCCACCCCCTTTCCCCCCTAGCCCCGACATGTTTTTACGTCGCCGAGCTTGTTCTCGGTCCGGACATTGACATTTTTGGGCTCTATATCGATTATCGTTGCTTCACACGATCGAATTTAATTCGAATGCTTTTTTTAAAACAGTTTTCTCCCACTTTTTTATACACCAAGGTTCCTTAAAATTAGAAGGGAATTTTTGAATTGGGAGGAGAAATTAATTATGAGTTGGGGTTTTTATTGAGCCTGAAAAAAATAGGTTTGTGTGAGAGGAATATAAGCAGTTACATTTTTTTTTTTCATTGTGAAAATAATTTATTTTTATTGGCAACTGTGTCGATAGCATTTTGCCAATTTTACTGTTATCTCAACAGCTGAAGGAAATTTTTGTCTCAACAATTATCGCAGTAAACTGAAAACTTTGAAAGCGTATAAATGCCCTTTGAAATTTTTCGGTGCTTCCGCCATAGCGCGGTACAAATTTTTGTTTCGGGTCTCGAAAAATATCTAGATTTTGCATTAAAGTCCTTCCGGAAGCATCTGAAATGGAGGACATTAATTCGAGGGCGAGGATAAAATTTCGTGAGTTTTTATCACGTTTCTTGGGGCAAGGGTGTTGTGTCAAGTGTCAAAAAGGGTTAACGGGGACGTAAAAAGTGCAGCAATTTAACGCCGTACTCAAAGCACGGTACACGACTGCAAGAGCCTCTCTGGGTTTATAATCGATCGATAAAAAGTCAGGGCATCGGAGACCACGTTGGATATCGTGTGTCGAAGGGATCGAGTGTCGTATTTCCCTTGGCGCGCTGTTACCGGCGACCGCACGACCAAGTGACCACCGATTCTCGGCCACAACTCTCCTCCCGAATGACGACGACGATGCTTGTCAACCAACACGCAATATCGTTTTTCCCAGCTGCGACGCAACGGACGCCGCATAGTCTAGCCGTCAGGGCAAACCGCGAAGATATTTATCTCTTGGCCAAGTGTCTCCGCCTAGTTGAACGTTGCGCGCGGGCTTCGACGCGGGAGTGCCCGATATTTTTAGACCTCAGATGCTTTTCCAATATTCCATCATAACAACGTTATTCATTGAGAATATTATTCTCGATACACAGATTATTGTATTAATTAATCTATTAATATCTATAAATGTATTTGATGCAAGAGTGGTGAAAAATGATTTTTCAATTTTTTTTGTCTTGATAATTCATTAATTCTATTCATTGAGAATATTATTCTCGGTGCATAGATTAATGTATTAATTAATCTATCAATATCTATAAACGTATTTGATGCAAGAGTGGTGAAAAATGATTTTTCCATTTTTTTGTCTTGATAATTCATTAATTCTATTCATTGAGAATATTATTCTCGGTACATAGATTAATGTATTAATTAATCTATCAATATCTATAAATGTATTTGATGCAAGAGTGGTGAAAAATGATTTTTCAATTTTTTTTCTCTTGATAATTCATTAATTCTATTCATTGAGAATATTATTCTCGGTACATAGATTAATGTATTAATTAATCTATCAATATCTATAAATGTATTTGATGCAAGAGTGGTGAAAAATGATTTTTCAATTTTTTTTCTCTTGATAATTCATTAATTCTATTCATTGAGAATATTATTCTCGGTGCATAGATTAATGTATTAATTAATCTATCAATATATATAAATGTATTTGATGCACGAGTGGTGAAAAATGATTTTTCAATTTTTTTTGTCTTGATAATTCATTCATTTTCTGTACTATAAAGTTTTATCACGTGAAAACGCGTAAGAAAATATATATTTGTATTTATCATTTAATAAATTGCGGTATTGGCAGGCAAATATATATAGGAAAACGTCAGCGCTTGGATTGCACATTTAATCAGCCAAACATCTCGATATCAATGAGATAAATCATCCAATGAACACACCGAATTTCGAAGATTTATTATCGCACTCGAAAAACGGACCTGAACAAAGTCTTTTGAGCGAGCAAATGTTATCTAAAGATGCGGGGAAGCGTTATATCGCGTGCGGATCGTGGCACGGCCTGCGACGTCGTAGTTGGCAACGCGAGACATCCTCACCTGTGTTCGTGGCCTTCGTCCGGATTCGAGGGAAGCGCGGAAATGTTCGTGTTGAAGTTAATGCCGCTTTTGTCAATTTTTCGCCGTGCCTGAATTTTCTTGGCTGACGTAAATTTGTCTCATTATTTTCATACACTTTTTCTTAAACGATCGGAGCCGTAGGATTTTTGCAAATTCGAAAATTAATTTTAATCATTAAAATACTGTATATTTTATGCATCTCGGAGTTTGATTGAACTTTCAGCAAGCTTCGAAAATTATTCCGCGACGGTAAAGTCGAGAATAATTTTATGTGCTCGTGGTATTTAATTTCAATGATTTTTTATTTTTAACTGAAAATTACAAAGATGAGGTAATACGAAAATGAGGTAATACGGTTTCGTCGTGGGAGGGCCAACATTTTTCGTATATTCCACCGTAATAACGCTATTCATTGGGGATTAGTCGCTCGCTATACGGGGACTCGGAGACTTTCAAAGTGAAATTGTCGACTATTTTATTGCGCTCCGAAGTCGCGAGAGATTTTGGTCCAGCGGGAAGCGCGGAAGCTCATAATCCGCAGGCACTGGCGGGCCAGTCACCGCTCCATTCAAACAGTTTAAGCGGCCCTTTGTTTGCCGAAAAATCCCCCGTTTCCAACGCTGGGAAAAATGTATTAAATGCATTCGGGCCGAGAAATTCTTTTGAAAGTATCTCACCGATTTATCACAGCCTCCGCTTTTCCTCAGATTCTTTTTCATTAAAATTCACTAAAAATTTTATATACTTAAAAAAATATTAATTAATCATGAACTACGCTCCTCATATTAAATGAAAAAGTCTATATTTCTATTCTCAAAAGTCCGAGGAAAATCGTCAATTTAAGAATCATTTTTATTGGTCATTTTTTCAGTTCACAATTTTCTTTTTTTTTTTTTTTTCAATTGTTACAAAGTGTCGAAGGATCATCAATAATGGAAGACGAAGAATTTGCAGATATGGCCGAAGCGGATAACAAAAGTTTCGATGCTGGTTGGCTTATTATCGGCTGCAAAGTTCGCCAAGGAAGTGAAATGCTCGAATGGGAAGTCCGTATTATTCCAGAGCTTTGGAACACGAAGACAGGTGTTGGTTTTCGAAGGTGTCGAGGAGTTCGCAACATTTTATTGTAGGTCCGTAGGCTGTGGTCGTCGACACGGTCGTAGAAAGAGAGAAATCGTTCGTGGCCGGAAACGACTGAATGACGTAGACCGGAGATACGGGAAACCACAGCCTCGCTGTGCTTGGAAATTTAATGAAGTGTACGTACACGACGGAGGCTCTTCGTCGTGTGTTGGAACTCTTCGTTTCTACAGCTTCTACTCGGTATACAATATTGAGCTTCTCGAAAAATGACACTTGACGAAGAAAATGGTGAAGAGGTGCGAAATCATTGATTTATTTCTCTTTTTTTGTCCACAGGAGTCTCGTAATTGGCCCGGGCATCGATAACCGATACGAGTCAATTATAGATTTTCGATTTCGAAGCGGATAAATCCGAAGATAGTCGTCCTATCGTTGCCAGAAGTAATCCGAAGGTCCGGTTTCGCAGATTCGCGAAGAGGTCAGCAACAAAGTTGAACTTTCGTACCCCGGGGACAGAAAGTTTTTTAATTCCCCCTCGGCAACGACATAATCGCACCGGGAACGCCGAGGAAGGAACTTTTTCCCCTGGCGGATCACCAACGAGGGCTATAAAAAGGAAAACAGAGGCTGAAGACTGCTCTTACGTACGGCCTGAGACGCACGAGGGGTGAATAATAAAGACCAAGTGTGTGTTTTCCGCTCCGCGAGAGTGAGTCTCGCTGACACTCATCAGTCGAGTGCTCCGCCCTGGGACTTTATATCACTTTTTCTTTATTTTATCATTCTACGAATTTTGAAATTCACTTTTATATGGAATAACGTTATTCGTCATTTTGAAGTCCGAGTGGGTGTTCATTACGCAAACACACATTTTTCGTCTTGCTTCAAAAAATTCACTCGGTATTCATAAATATATTAACGATACATTGAATACGCTATAAAAAATATTATTGAAAAATCAGATTACATTTTTCGTTTGCTGACATTCTGAGTTAACAAAGAATTGGTAAATTGAAAAATAACAAAATTTTAACCACAAATTTTGTATGGAATAACTTGCTCTATTCGTAAAAGTAAAGAAAGATTCGGAAATTCTAAAATGAATTTTGAAAAATCATGGACCATATTCGCAAAAAAAAAAAAAACATGTTTATTGTTCGCAAAAAATGGTTTATATCGCAGACATTTGAATGAAATTGGGCGGAGGCGGTCATATCTGCCCCTGTGGTCTTCAGGCTCGTGTGTGTTAAAAGTTGAGTCAGTCGTTAATCCTTTGAACGCTCTAAATATACATCGAAGCGTGCGTAACCCATTTAAGGTCGAACGGCTCATCCAATTAGACCATTAGTACGGTGGCGCGGTGCAGTCGTCGAGTTTTAGACGTTATAATAAGGGCTGAATGTAGAATACGGTAAAAGATGCAACGAGCACTCGGCGGAGCGGGAACCTATGGCAAAAGCCGCACGAGGCGCCAATGTGCGCGCTTGAGCATCGATCGCCGAGCAAACTCAGCGCAGACGTCTCGACGCCGTCTACGTTTCGCTCCCACACACCATTTCCCTTGTACCGCATGAACGTTCCATGAACCAAATCTACTTATCGTCCATGGAACCTCGAGTCAAGAAACTCCTAAACATCATTCGTCGCCCACTCTAACTTCGAACGTCTGCCACTTTGCAGTCCGCCCTTTTACCTCAAATTCACTTTACCGCGGTGCCCTTTTTCAGCCCTCTGAAAATAAAACGATCGCGAGATGCCAGGACATTTTTTCGGTTCTTCCAAAACTTTTCCCTTCCACTTTATTGGGCGCAATACGCGGGTTCAAAGTTCTCAAGATGGTTTAGCGACATTGGCAAGTCATCGGACCTAATTGGACAAATGTCATTATCGGCCGAGGGAAGGAATTGCCGAATGTTATTCGCCATCCACTTCAACTTTCTGCAGTGCCTTTTTCAACCCTTTGAAAATAAAACGATCGCGAGATGCCAGGACATTTTTTCGGTTCTTCCAAAACTTTTCCCTTCCACTTTATTGGACGCAATACGCGGGTTCAAAGTTCTCAAGATGGTTTAGCGACATTGGCAAGTCATCGGACCTAATTGGACAAATGTCATTATCGGCCGAGGGAAGGAATTGCCGAATGTTATTCGCCATCCACTTCAACTTTCTGCAGTACCTTTTTCAACCCTTTGAAACTAAAACGTTTTCGTGATGCCAGAAAATTTTCTAGGTAGTTTTGAAGCGAGGCAACCGGCTTTTAACATTATTGGGTGCACTGACGTGGATGGATGTGTGCTAATACGCGCCCGCGTTGTTGTGGCGATATTGGCACAAAAAAACATGTTAATTGGGTTTGCTCTGTGCAGTCACTGAACCAAATTGGACGAATTTATCGATCGTCCATGGACCATCCAGTCAGGAAGCTCCCAAATGTTTTTCGCCATCCACTCCTCAACTTCAAATTCTCCTCACGTTCTCTTTTTTCGGGAAATGCAATTTTCTCTCTTCAGCCCTTCGAAAATAAAAGGATTGCCAGACGCCAAGAAGTCTCATCCGTAATTCCAAAGCCGGGTGACCTTTTTCCGCGACATTATCGAGTATAATGTACGTGGACGAAGATAATGACATATCGCGACTCTGAGTCATTCCGGCGACACTGGCGAACAAATGTCGTTATCGTCCGTTGATCCTCACTCGAGAAATTCCCGAACGTTACCTGTCACCCACTCACAATGTTTACCATTTCTTCGTAATCAGCTCTTTTTCGAGGCATCCACTTTCCTGCAATGATTTTTCGCAAATCTCCTGAGGCAGAACAAATACAGAGAAAGACTTCAGACCAAAGGACCTTTTCTTTCGTTTTCTCTCTTAAAGAGAATACGTTCGTTCCTCGCAAAGATATTCCCTAAGCATTTCCGGCAAAATATTAATTAACCGTGTCATTAAAAAATGAAATAAATTTGAAAAAATCCCCTCACATCTTTCACTCCCTTTTATTTTTCGCTCTCACCACTTCTTTGCAAATCTCCATTTTCCGGGGAAACTCATTTTGCTGCAACGTCTTGACGCAACCCTTTGAAAAGGGCACAAAAAAGCAAGGCGTCCGAAAGCCTCCTCGTTAATTAAAAAACTGAATGGCATTTTCCTGAACGTATTCAGTATTCTGAACGTGTAATATACGAATTCATTCATTGGCATTTTCTTTTTGTTTCAGACATTCGAAGGAAAAGATTAATCGTGTCGCGCCACTGAATCGTTCAATAAATTCGGACGAATTTATGCGCGAGTCAAGAAACTCCAGCGCGTTATTCGTCGCCCACTTCAACAGATGTTTGTCACTTCTTCGCTTTTTACTCTGCTCCAAAAGAAAGTGCTTTCAACCCTCTCTTTACAACCCTTTGAATATAAAACGATGGAAACGCGCCAAGAACTTTTCTCCAGCAGTTTCAAAGCCAAAAGACCTCGCGCTGACATTATCCATTATAATCAGTGGAAAAAGTGACGTTTGCACGAGACGAAGACATTCGGAGGATAATATTAATTGGGTCGCGGCGTAAAATGGCTGGAGAAAATAGAACAGGTGCAATATGTCGAGCCCGACTGAGGGGCAGAGGAGACTGATATAGTTACAGAGGGAAGTGCAGTGGCTGACGCTTCTGTGAGCAGGAATAAGCTCCACGTGAAGCTCGGCAACACAACGTTACGGTACTTCCGTTCAAACGAGGTGTTGATATTCCGCTCACGCTCACGATACTATATATGTACGCGGCTCTATTTTACCCGACGTACATCGTACGGTAATTATTCCAGCGCGCTGGAAAATGTCCATTTACCGCTCCACTTGCTAGCGGTTCGAAAAATTATCGGTTCGCTGACGCTCCGTCGGTGCACCTTCGGATATTGCGCATCAGTCGGCTTCATCATCATCCGCATCAAATTAACTACCGACAGCAACAAAAATCCAGATTCCTTTGACCGACTCCAAAATAATCCGGCGAATAAAAATCATCGACGCGGTAAAAATGTACGACATGATTTTGGTATCCGTACAAAATCCTCGGGAAACTTTTTCATACATTTTTGATGACTCGGTAAATATTGTGGTTCGAAAAAAAAATCAATAATGTCATGATTTCGAGTCTGTGGTAAAAAAATGACGTACGGCTGTTTGCGAGATAAAAATAGCTCCAGCGATGAGCTTCAAAAGCTGCCTCGATAAATTGTACATAAATGAAACTTTATTTTCTTGACGCGCGTACAAAATTTAATCGCCAGTCGAATCTGGTTATTGAAAACAACGGTAACTCATTTGTGATCGTTCTCGGGAGCGAAAGACAACAGTTCAATTTTTAATTATCGACAACAAAATCTTTTATTGACACATTCTTGTGATTCCCGGAACACCCAACTGTGTACACCGGAATTTATTGCAATTTTTGCGTGAATTACCTGAACACATTTCGGCAGGATAATTTACGAATTGAAAGTAGAAAATTCGTATAATTTTGGGGCGGACTCTGCCAATGACTGGACCGTGGGTAGATTTTACGGTTCGGAGACTCGTTAAATCCGTCGCACAAAGGTCACAAAATAATCTTGAAGACTCAATTTTTATTCGCTTTTAAAAAATATGAACTCATCGGAGATCCGAAAGCATCGAAAGCGATTAATACAAATGGGTGAATCAACATTGTATATATGACTGGACCGTGGGTAGATTTTATGGTTTGGAGACTCGTTGAATCCGTCGCCCAAAGGTCTTGACATAATCTGGAAGACGAACTCAATTTTTATTCGCTTTTCAAAAATATTAACTCACGGAGATCCGATGCGAAATGCGATTAATGCAAATGGGTGAATCAACATTGTACATATCAGTGTACCGAACGATTCTACTCCATCGCTTCCATTCACTGACACATCTTCATCACCTGACAGCGAAACCCCTTGACGCAACGACTCCCACTCGTCACTACACTATATATTTCGAATTCATGAATCTCGCCCGGAGAACTTGTCTCTGGCTTTGAATAGTACATGCAGTGCAAACTCGGAGTTCCACTCGAGCAATTCAGGAGGAACGAGGTCGTCACTCGCCTGCGGCCAACATCCACCTGCTTTTATTTTAACGTGTTTATCCGACGGAGTGTGGGACGCGAGGCACTCGAGGGAGGTCGATTGTATTTGCCCCGACCACACCACTGAATGCAATGGGCGATTAACAAAAAATATAAGCTACCAAATAAATTGGAGCCATCGGGAGGATTTAAAGTGGCATTAAACACCATTTTCCCACCCTTAAGCACCGCAAATTTGTTTGAGTCCCGTAATAACAGCGTTCGAGTTTACCTTACAATATTGCAATATTTTTTTCATAATTAGTCCAATTGATCTTCATAATACTATTATGATTTTGTAAACTGCACAATATTATCTACGACTGTAGAATATTTTTGTTAGACCCCCAAGAAAAAATGCAATACAGTGACCAGAGGTACAAAATCGATACGCAGAGTTCGTTTTTGCAATGGGCGATTAACAAAAAATATAAACTACCGAATAAATTGGAGCCATTGGAAGGATTTAAAGTGGCATTAAACACCATTTTCTCACCCTTAAGCACCGCAAATTTGTTTGGGGCCCGTAATAACAGCGTTCGAGTTTTCCTTACAATATTGCAATATTTTTTTCATAATTAGTCCAATTAATCTTCATAATACTATTATGATTTTGTAAACTGCGCAATATTATCTACGACTGTAGAATATTTTTGTTAGACCCCCAAGAAAAAATGCAATACAGTGACCAGAGGTACAAAATCGATACGCAGAGTTCGTTTTTGCAATGGGCGATTAACAAAAAATATAAACTACCAAATAAATTGGAGCCATTGGGAGGATTTAAAGTGGCATTAAACACCATTTTCTCACCCTTAAGCACCGCAAATTTGTTTGGGGCCCGTAGTAACAGCGTTCGAGTTTACCTTACAATATTGCAATATTTTTTTTCATAATTAGTCCAATTAATCTTTATAATACTATTATGATTTTGTAAACTGCGCAATATTATCTACGACTGTAGAATATTTTTGTTAGACCCCCAAGAAAAAATGCAATACAGTGACCAGAGGTACAAAATCGATACGCAGAGTTCGTTTTTGCAATGGGCGATTAACAACAAATATAAACTACCAAATAAATTGGAGTCATTGGGAGGATTTAAAGTGGCATTAAACACCATTTTCCCACCCTTAAGCACCGCAAATTTGTTTGGGGCCCGTACTAACAGCGTTCGAGTTTACCTTACAATATTGCAATATTTTTTTCATAATTAGTCCAATTAATCTTCACAATACCATTATGATTTTGTAAACTGCGCAATATTATCTACGACTGTAGATTATTTTCGTTAGACCCCCAACAAAAACAGCAACACAGTGACCAGAGGTACAAAATCGATACGCAGAGTTCGTTTTTCAATGGTTGAACAAAAAAAAAGTCATTAGTTTAATTGCAGCAGCTCGGTTGAGGCTGGAAAAGAGCCGAGGCGTTATCGATTTTCGCTGTGCTGCATATTTTCCTTATTGCTGAGTCTCTGCGTTCATAAACGTGGCGTTGAAGCAAAGCGAAATTTGACGACCTGCACTTTGGGCCATTTAGCACCATATTCTCGCTAGTAAATTATCTCGGTTATGCAATAGCAATGACTAAGCGAACAACGGAATTCTGGAGAAAGCTCGAAGGCGATCCGAAACGTGTACTTAACGAGAATTCATTTTTTTTTTTGTTTATTCATTCAAATTTATATTTACATTATGAACAAATTTGAGAGAACAACACACTCTTCGTGATGACAATCTAATTTTTGTTGTTTCTTTTTCTCGTTATCCAGCACGATGCCTTCAGATAGCATGGACGACATTGAGCTGAAGAACATCCAGCTTCAGTTTCCAGCCCTGCGATATCTCACGAGGGACGACGGCTCGGTTCGTGAGGAGCGAGTGGAAACCGACAAGGGCAGTTTGGTTGTCGCGGTTCAAGGAAATCGGGCGAAACCTGCCATCCTCACTTACCATGATCTAGGCCTTAACTGTAAGTACAAACGAACCGAGAGTACGCATAAATTTATAGCATGTTTGCTCAATGATTTCAAAGCCTCCGCTCGTGATGCCGGTGAGTATTATCAGCGGAGGTTTTGCGCTCCCATCGAATCACGTTCAACCGTGGAATTAAACGTGCGGCCTTGGCGTTTGTCCAAATCGACAATCCGGTAGTTCCCGTTCGAATACAAATGGAGTAAGCAATCGTTACCGCGTGATTTTTCTTCCGTCGTCACCGAAGCGACACGAGGCCGCGCGCGCGCGAGGAAGTTAATTATTGCACGGAGACCTCTCCAGAAATAACACGTTCCCCAGCCTCACTTGTTTTCGCACGAATACTAATGCATTGTTTATTCTCATTACGTTTCAGATATCTCGAGTTTCCAGGCGTTTTTCAATTACATCGACATGCGTGTTTTGCTCGAAAACTTCTGCGTCTATCACGTTAACGCACCTGGACAAGAGGAAGGTGCACCGACGCTACCAGAAGAGTAAGAATTTGTGGATACTCTTAAAGCTGTTTACCGTCAAGTGGCCAGGCGTTATCAATTCGTTATCCTTACGTGTACGATAAGCATTAGCGCTTTCATTGGAGCTCCGAGTATCTTTTGCATCGACTCGTAGTGCAGACTTATCGGAAAGAGTATCGTTTTGTAATTTCGGATGCAATCATTTTTTTTTATCGCTCGTACAAAATACAATTTTTATAGGAATAAAACTACGAGCGAGAATCATATTGAAAATATTGTATGACAAAATAACAAGTGTAATTTTAATGAATATTTTATTCACCGTCGTAAAGTGCAGTCAAATGCTTCCGGTGTAAATACATTTACACGAAAAGCCTTGAGTAACACACGCTAAAATTCGCAGTCATCAATATCAGTTTTGCCGACATTTCGGCTCGGTGCGCATGGCGAATAGTCGTGCCGATTGTCCGAGACTCGCTTCGTGCTTACTAACGAGCTCCCTAATTAGATCGTACGCCGAGTAGCCGCACAACCGCAAATTATGCGTTCCGTTTTGTTCACGAGTACCCGACTGTGATGTTGGCTATCCGCAAGCATTTCTGGCGTGTGTCGAAGTGTCGTACGCGCTGTGTACTCTGGCCGATGGTTGAGCGCACTCAACGCCCCGCACTTTCTCACACAACAGTTACTGTCTAATTAAAATGGAATTCTGGAAGATTAACGCCAAATGGGAATATAAATCTGGCCTCTCTGCGGTCTGCTTTTCCGATCCACTTCGGGATTACGCTCCACTCATTACTCAAGATTAGGTTGACCTCCGCCCGCTTGTAAATAGCGTGCACCAACGGGGCGGACATTTCTGCCTCCTATCGAGTTATAGAATAATTTAAACCGCATTGCAGATTTGCATGCTTATCTCCATTCAGCAGAGTGAGTGAAAGCGTCGAGGGATCGATGAAGATGGTCGCTGTAGTTGCTGGTAGTATAGTAATGTTCATTAAGATACTGGAATGGTAAATTCCCTAAGAAATAAAGCACAATGATGAGTGGAATAAAAACGAAAAGCAGAGTAGAGAAAAGTGATATTAAATGGGGCGGTACGCGAGGGTAGATGAGAGCAAAGAGAATGAGAACACAAAGATAACGAAATTCTCGCTGTGACTTACGACAAATTTTAATTCACGGTATTGTGTTTTGCAGCTACGTTTACCCATCGATGGACGAACTGTCGGAGCAGTTGCTGTTCGTTCTTGGACATTTTGGACTGAAGTCTGTTATCGGGTTCGGCGTGGGCGCCGGTGCCAACATCCTGGCGCGATTCGCACTCGCGCACTCCGAGAAGATGAACGCGCTCTGCCTCATTAATTGCGTGTCAACGCAAGCGGGATGGATCGAGTGGGGCTACCAGAAGCTGAATGTTCGTCACCTGAGGTCACAGGGCATGACGCAGGGGGTCCTCGACTATCTGATGTGGCATCACTTCGGCAGAGTAAGAACTTCCTCCATTGAGGAAATTATTTGTTCTCACGCGATCGAGATAATACTTACGATTACAAAGCTATCTTTATGCGATACAACAAAAGAGACTTTGCGAGATGCGCGTTTACGTGATGTCTCGAGCAGTTGGTAAGCATGTGTAGTTTGACCAGAAGCAACGACGCAGCGCCCTCGAATTATGGCGAACAAGCGCCTCGGAGCTACGAAGGCTTTCAGCGTGAGTGCCGCGCTCCCGGTAACTCGGAAATTGGATTAGAGCCGCGATTCCGAAGTCTCACTCTTTCCCCGCGTGCCCTCCGCCACACATTATGCAACGTATATGTTGCTCGTAAAATGGGGTTACCCAGAGAATTCCGGAGGGACGTCCCGCCAAAGTTGCGTCCTCATCGCCGTCGCCGCTTTTATTTTTAAACCTACGCGAGGAATGTTCCTGATCAAAAATTCTGGCTGCTATTCGGCGAGAATTTGCATGCTTAATTCACCTGACGATTTATTATTTCCCGATAACTCTACCTTGATTTATTTGGAGTCATAAAAAATGTACTACGTGGCCAAAAAGTTATTACGCGCGAGATGAGAATTTCTTATTCCTCGGAATTTTCCCTAGCATCTTAGATTTTATAACCGAGGCTTTAATGGTAATCATGACATTTTAATTATACAAAAACCTTTGTAATTGGCTAATAAAAACTTGGAGCAAACGCCTGGATGTGTAACGAACGTGCATGATTTTTTTCAGGGCACCGAGGACAGGAACCACGATCTGGTGCAAGTCTATACAAATTACTTCGAGCGTCGAGTTAATCCAACCAACCTCGCGCTCTTCATCGACAGCTACGTGCGCCGAACGGATTTGAATCTCACCCGGGAATTGGACCCAACGCGCAGGAAGGACGGCATGACCCTTGGAGTACCGGTGATTAATATTACGGGATCGCTGAGCCCTCACGTTGATGATACCGTCACGCTGAATGGACGTCTCGATCCGACCAATAGCTCTTGGATGAAGGTGAGCTGTATTTTTAAATATTTAGTAAAATGACATCCGCGGTCGGCAAGATACACTGCAAAGTAGATTTTTCTCGACGACGATTTATCTCCGGAATAAAAGACGAGAACGCTCGACTGCTCTTCGAGAAATCTGCGGTAAATCATTCACAATGATGAATACCGTGTTCTGAAAAGCCCTCCGATAAAAGATGAGAACGCGTGGCTGCATCTCGCATTTGTGCAGTCAACCGTTCTAGACTTTTATCCGAAAATGGATAAACCTTGCGAAGGAGATTCTTCGGAAAGTTTCAGTTATTTTGTCTCTGTACTATCTGGAAAATATCGACTGCAGCATGTATCAAAATGTGTTTACCTTTTTTGCTCAAGTGATTTATAAACGAAATGAAATTAAGGTGGTTGATGTATATTTTTAGCCTTCAAAAGAATAGAGTACATTGTTTTTGAATAATATTGAAATGATGTGCTGCAAGTTGTCGGTCTGAGTAAATACGACTGCAGTAATTGAGCTCTTGTAAACGCGGTAAGGTAGACATTAATTTCACAACATGTCTGCTTGTAATTACAGATTTCCGATTGCGGTATGGTATTGGAAGAACAGCCGGGCAAAGTCAGCGAAGCCTTCCGACTGTTTCTTCAAGGTGAAGGATATGGTAAGTGAGCGTCGTCCCAAAGCCACTCATATGATAGCGATATCACTCAATGATTTTAACCAACGCCAAATTGAGAAATAATACGGACGAACAAAAAACTAAAAAAGTTAAAAAAAAAAAAAAGAAACTAAAACAAACGTAAGAGAAGAAAACAATAATGGACGCGCACGAGTGGTCGTCTCAACGTGATCTAGAATTCAGGGTACGAGCCGCGTGTCCGTCTGAACGAAGTAAAAATGAATTTGAAAAAAAAAGCCAAAAGGAATGCAGACAAAGATATTTTTTGAAACGATCGGTATGAACATAAGATTCGAAACGAGAAGGTGATAGAATTTTGGCGGACGGTCGCGCGGCCACCCGCGTGATAAATCAATTATTTAAACAATCGGCAATGGAATTTAGTGTTAAGTTTGCTTGAATCTCTATCGGTTGGTATACGCCATTAAACGTGAATCCGTGAAATTGAAAGGATTGGCCTAACGACGTTTACATCTTATTATAAACAATTTTAGACGACACTGTATTGCAGAGTTTACGGTCTCGTTATTCGCTGGCCTTGTTAACTAAACGTTGAAATCCGTTAGTATTGAGTGTTTATACACGAAAAAGAAGAAAGAAAGAACAAAAAAAAACAACAACAAAAACAACAACACAATAAAATAAAAATACGGTGCAGTCTAAAGACGCGTTTGCGACAACGAATGTAGTCGTCTCATTTGATCCAGTGGTCGCTTAATTGTGCGAGTTTCATCGCGATTTTTTCGAGAAATTCCGAAGTTTTTAGATTGCACGTAGTACAAGGTAGAGAATTGAAAAAAAAAAAAAATAATTAAAAAAAAAACATGAAAATAAAAAAAAACCCAGTCGAAAATATGTGTCCGCTAGCGTAACTTACACTTGTCGATAATCTTACGTACGTAAAGACGAATATATCGTAAATCGATCGCGCCAGTCGGTTAGCGGCGCATCGTAATAACAGTAATGGTTATTAGACCGCGTTCGTTATTCTGTTTGGCTTTTTGGTCACAGAAACACACCCGCACTATACCACCGTACACACTAACGCTTCCTCACTCTTCATTTTGTTCCCCCCCGAAAGTCCCATACAGAATTTGGAATCGAGACTCTCCCTTTAATTCATTACAACCCGAGTCCCGTTCAGAAAGCCTGAACAATTTTTGCATCCTTATTATTAACAACTTATCAATAGTTGATTACGCTAACGCCACAGTGCGCCATTCATCGTGCTACGTTCTCTACTGTGCCTATCATCCTCACCGTCATCGTTATTATGCATCGTTATTATCAACGATCCTTATTGATTGTCATTATTCGCTATTATTACTATCATTCCGACTGTCACCGTCATCGTTATACTCTCAAGACTCTTCATCCTGTACGAATGGCTTTATATTCCCATGGGGTTGGGTTTTAGGGTCTTAAGGGGTATTATTTTAACGAAACCCTCGTGTGAGCCAGCCAGGAATTCACTGCGGTACGAAATAATCACAAACATTGCAGAAAGACGAGGATTTTACATTTATCCGAAACGCGAATAAACGTCTTATCACTCTGAGACCCATTCCCAGCAGAATCAACGATCATGTATACTTTTCGTTAGGCAGCTACTCTAGTTCGAATAGTAGATAAATAAACGACAGAGTTTAAAAAGAAGATGAGAAAAAAAAAAAGAACAACAAAAACAACACTTACAGACACATAAGAATAAAAAAATCGTATGGTCGTATCTAAGCTCACTGTAACCATTTTTATTCTCTAAATGAAGAGGAAATATAAAAAAAAATTACTTGTTCACCGACTTGCGCCTTTATTTCCCACGCGTCTCGGATCGATCGAGTGGTACGTATATTTGAAGTCATCAGCAAATTCGTAGATGGTTAATTTATTTCGGCTTTTTGGCTAAACTTGGCTTTTTATTGTTGCAATTATCGAGTACTCGTCATCACCCGCGTTTCATTATTCGCAATTAGCGATTCAACTGTCTCTCTCATATTCAGTAACTTCGACACCGCAAATTAATTAAGTGGATAATGAAGAAAAGATATCACAAAAGTGCGCATTTTACTCTGCCAGTAGCGTCGTTTTTTCGCACCAGCATCACTATCATCCATCGTTATCCTTGTGTACCCTTGTTTTTTAAACGTTTTTTATTTTTATACGTTTTAGTGGTGAGATCCCCGCGGAAGACCCTGACACCGACAACGACCGAAGGTAAATGTAATTAGGAATTGAGGCAGCAAGGAGTCGAACGCGCTGTTGGGCCAATTAGGCCACCTCTAAGTGTTAAGTAAGTCGGAATTAAGAATTTTATCGGGAAGCGAATTATTTAAAAACGAAAGCTAACGATTGGAATTCTTGCTTGTGGTGCAAATAAATTATTGTTATCCGGAAATAGCCAGCGAATGGCAGTCCTCTGTTATCTCCACTAACTTTTCAATTAATTCTTCAACCGTGTCGACTCTAGTCTGAATTCTCTGTGAATCGATAATTCATTGCAGTAGTGAAGCATTTGACGAAGGGAGTCAGCTCAAGATGAGTGACATTTATTTATGGATATTTCATTCGTTTGGCTGCTGGAATTCAATGAAAAAATCTATACAATCTATCTCTTAAACGAAGATTCTATTTTTGGCTGAAAAGAAAGAACACCGAGCTGTTCTGGGTCCACAAAAACATTTTTTTTACACTGCCCACTTAGGAAAACCGGTAGACAATAAACTGTACAAACAATTTTCAGGAAGAATTCATTTTTCGCCCATGTTAAAATTATTTGACGATATCTGTCCTATCGGTTTTCTTGTTAAGATGTGCAAAGTGTTAAGATTGAATGAAACTTGTGGCAAGAACAGTCGGATGCTTTTCGCCATCAAGTTAAAAATGCTCAGCTTAAGGGTTTGACAGTTGACTTTTTCACCAGCAGCGGGACAATTGAGATATTTATCAACGAACATTACCGATTTTGACCGGACTCTCCTCCTCGATCGAAAAAAAAGTGCACTAGCTCTCTCTCTCTTTCTCTCTTTCTCTCTGTTTCCCGCTCCCTGTCTCTTTCGCCAGTGCTCCTCTGTTACCGAGCGAGTTTAATGAAATCGATCGCATATATATATTCCATTTGCTAGACTCCAGTAGAGAGCCGCGTCGTCAGGTCACAAAAGGCTTCGTGATCGATTGTTTTCAGTACGAACGAAAAAATACAACCGGACAGTACAGTAACATTATCGTGATTCTCCTCGACGAATTAACGCCTTAACGCGATATTGCAAATTTAATTAGCGCGTGTGACGGAATACCTGCCACCGCTCCCCAAAGAACCATTTACATCTGAGATTCGATCCTATATCTGTAGAAAAAAAATAAAAAGAAAAAAAAACACACACACATCTGACTTTTTTCCTTATAGCAGCTCTCGATTGTGGTAGGAAATAAGATAAAAGAAATTATATAATCTTATTAATAAAACGATAACGACTGCACCGAGTATATCGTAGAGTAGACCTACTTGTGACTCCTCACACATTAATTGCCTTGCCGTTGAAATACATAACGTTGTATTATGTATATATCTCAATATATATATATATATGCACACAACAAAACACCTACACTTAACTCTTACTTTTATTTGCATGTGCGCTTGCTCTTTGAGTTTAGTTTTGTCTTAACCGTGTTCAATCAATACGCGATGGCAAAAATTTTTTTTTTTGTTTGTTTGTTTGTTTGTTTTTGTTTTGTGCGTTTGTGCGGGTTGAAAAGACATATTGCGGCTATCGAGTCGTCGCGAATGTGCTTTTAAAATGTACTACCAATTAATGAAATAATAAATATGTAACTAAACGACAGTTTTCATTGCTTTTCCTTGCAGTTGCTCCGCTCTCGCCGCTAAAAATGGCCGATTATCGGCTCGCATCTCTCGAGGGACTCAACCACATCTGCAGTAAGAAGATCGACTGGCCAACCGCGACGATTCACATAACTGAGAATCCCATATCAGAGGCGGTCGTCTGCTAAACGTCCAACATTATCACTCACTATTTCCATCTGCATAATCTCTATCACGTGGTCGTAGGAGTATCGAAGGAATTTAATCACGAACCCTGGGGAACGGAGAACTTACGAGGACACTCGTTGCTGAATATCATTCGCCTATCTTTTTTTTTTTGAGAAAACAAAAGAAAAAAACAAAGCGATCGCACTTTCATTTGTTCGATCTGCGTCGATCGTACCATGCAATCAATGGTGTTTTCGAGGTTTCGTCGGAACAACGATCGAACGTTTAACCACGTGACGATGAAACGAAAAACTGAAATCGTACCCAAAATTCACATCATCAAATTAACCCTAAGGCGCCGTTTCGACAATTTATCAACGAATCTCATCGGCGTAAAAATGAATCAATTATTCGAATCATTAGACATAATCGGCGGACGAAATTGAGGGGGAAAAATATCATTAAAGGGTTTCCATTAGGACGCGTACGGGTTGCGTGAGGTTTTTTTTTAAATTCTCTCTTTTTCATTTTATTTTAATGATCGAAGCTCAAAATTTTATGGGGTCGCAATGTATATATCACGCCGACCCCCAACTGGAAACGCTTTACGCTTAAACGCTTGAATGTAAGAATCGGCGGTGCTTTTTATCACGTGCGTATTTGCCCTATCAATGAATATAATCGAGAATTATAAGACTTTTCGAGCCTTTTTATCGTACCACGCGGACGTATATCTGAGCCGAACGGTAGAGCGTTTCCAGAATTAATCATCGACGACCGATCGTGTTTTTCGGTACTGCGTGAATATTGCGTATAGCGATCGTAGACGAATCAGTGTGGATTGCAAAAATAAGCTTCATTCGAGTTTCGAGAAGTGAAAGAAAAAAAAAAAACAAGCAAATAAACCAAGTAAATGCGAAATTCTTAAAGTCTGTGCGGAGAACGTCGAAGGCGCGACAGATGAGTGCGTATATTCCTAGAGATATTAGTGGTTATTCCTGCACCGTTAACGAGAATGCTTCATATCGCAAATAACTCCGCGGACGGGAGGATCGACATCTTGAATAGCGTGTCAAGTGATTTGCAAAAAAAAAAAAGAAAAATATTATCAGGAGGGCGGAATTGCGGAGTGAACTATTGAGTTGGTTTGCAGCTTGTCCAATACTCGCACTGCATTCCCTCGCAGTGGTTACATATACATAGAGGTGAAATTAGATAGGTAGACGTTAAAAATGTAAAATAATGAGAAAAAAAAAAGCGAAAAAAAAACAGCAGAAAAAGCAAGAAAAATGCGGTTTGGTAGGTCCCATATGGTTTGCCAGGTTCCCCAAGCCTATAGCGTGATACTATAAGACGTGCCTGCATCAAAGGTGATAAGTAGCTTAAACAAAGTTTAACGCTTTAGTTTTCTATATTGAGCGTGCCCACGCGAGTATATTTCCTTTATCGCTCGTCCTTAATTGCGGTATGAATTCTGCCGAGGGTGCTGATCATAATCTAAGTAAAAGAAGACAAAATACGAGGAAACAAACGAAAACGTGTAACACGATTTAATCGCGGGGAGAGCTCGATTTTTAAGATAGACCTTACGACGAAGCAGGGAATAACAGTGGCTGACAATTAATCATGAATACGTGTACTGCGTGAAGGTTTGAAAAGGTGTAGAGTTATATCACCGAGGATTTTGCCTAATTATGTGCTAGCAGAGATGAAGTTTAGGGTCCGGTGATAATTGATTATGGAATTGCAACAGAGTTCAGGGGGTTAGAGAAAATTGCAGCAATTACGGATGATAGCTGATCAATTGTTGCTACTGAACGCTATAAAAAAAAAAGAAGTAATAGCTTACGAAGCCCACCGATATACGCGTCAGAGCAAATGCGCGATCGATCGCGATCTGCCGATTTCCGATACTCCGGCTCGCTATCTGGACGATCTTCCGGTGGTTTATCTTTCGTTCGTCGAATGTTAAAAGAATCTCGACCGGTTGGAGGCTGCCACACGCGAGAAACACGAATAATAGTTTGTAGCGGTGTATATCAACGATTTCAATGAATTCTGCGTTTATCGCGAAAGGTATATTAATTAACGAGCTAGATGGAGCTTTAGTATACAAAATATTGACACACGTGCGCACCGATATACATCTTGTTATTTATAATAAACAAATATAGAAGAAAAAAGAAAAACAAACAAACAACAACGAGATGGAACAGAGTTTTTTTCTTCATTGCGAATAAATATTAAGACATTGCGCGCCACATATGAAACCCACATATGGTCCCATCGCCTACATCTTCACCGACCGAATCTTCAAGCAAATACTTTTTTTTTTCACTCCCGACGATCCTCGTCTCTCACGGCGCCGGTTACTCTCATTGGCTTCGTAACACATGTGAGAAAAATTCCCCTATCCCGAATCTGATGCTGGCTTTTGTCAATCCACTAAACATTTGGCCCGCTCGTCATTACAAAAAGTAATGTCGTTAACGCGTCTGGCTCCACGTATCCCGGATCCCCCGCGGGAACCACCGAAGTTGGCCCCGAAGATTTGGGAACTCGCTATCGTTCGCGACATGTGGCCTCAGTCTAACGATTTATTAACCCTTTCGAGAGTGCCACTGCCCTTTGGAATCGTGAGCTTATAAAAAGCGTTTATCGATTCAGCGTTTCAGTTTCACGCCGTCCCACAAATATTTGCTTGTACATTCCAATTATTATTTTGCAACAGTTATCTGAAAATCTTATAAATAAAATGTTAATACTTTATTAATCAGCTCAGATAATTTACCTTAATTAAAAAAATAAAAAAATCGCATCAGTACCTCAAGACGATTGTGCAAAGGAGAAAAAAAGTAAACTCGATTAAAATGAATTTTTGTACTCCCAATAATTCATCATTTCTGCGATGATCGTTATACCGGAAACGAGGATTCTAAACAAATCGCCAGATTTTCTCTCGTTGCTTTACCACCGTCGGTAAGATAGGAAACAATAGGAAAAATCCGAAAATTCCTACTGTGTCCATGAAAATGAAATCCTAGTTTTTCCGTCTATCAATTCCAATAGCATGAGAGCGTGGGAAGAAAGCAGCATGAATTTGGCGCTCAGTCGGTAAGTAAATCGGGCTTAGCTCGTAGGAAAAGCGATTAGGAAAATCGTGCGCGAGTGTATAACAATGCGATAAAAGCAATTCAAGGCCTCGAGGCTGTCAACCCCGGCGCTCATTTCATCCCGCGTGGCCTTACAAGGTATTCCGCAGGTTTTTCCGCGCTTTGCGGTTGGAATCGAGTTTTTTTTTTGTCGGAGTGTTTCGCGCGGATGAGCGTCGCGCATCTCGTCGCGGGCGCGTAGACTTGGCGCCGGTGAGATCTCCGCGCGCGCTCCAACGTATAATCGCGCGACCTTTTCTCCGCGCAGTTTCAAAGCTGCGGAGGATCGTGCTAACTTTTCTCGAACGGATCCCCGATCGGCGAGTGCATTGCAGCAGTGCAAGTAAATAAGCGGAGGACCTATCCTCCCGATGCGCGCCGCATCTCGTACGTGCCGCCGAGAGAATATGAGACTCCGCACGACCAGTCCGAGAGGAAACCAGTCGGGAGCCGATGATTTTTTTTCCCCTACGACGAGCCGACGAGCGCGTCTTCGAGGAATCGCCGAGCGCGCAGCCCGAGGCCGAGAGATCGCCGCGGTCGTAGCTCTTCGTGAGTCCTCGGGAGATCGGTTCGAGAAACCCGCCACCTGTTGCCCGCCGGAGGAAAGTCTCGAGGCCTGTCGGGCCTGGCGCGCGCTATTCTTCACTCGGCCAGCGTGGGAGTAAGAGGGTCCGCGCGCGCGTCAGTGACGCCTAAGAAAATTGGCCGATCTGTGCACCTTCTCCTCGCGACACGTCGCCGATCGTCACCGAAAGCTCAACAACGCCGATAATCGGCGCGCAATATCAAAAGAAAACCGGGAAAAAAAGTCGTGATCCGCGACGTTTCGAGCTTTAACGCTAAAAAAACAAAAAAAAAAAAACCGTGTCGATAGCAGACGATTTAATCGAATCGAATATTCGTACCGTGCGAATGTGTGTGTGTGTGTTTCGTGACAGTGAAGTTGATTATGATAAATGCTGTTGAATCGTGGATAAGGGCGAAGTGCCCGGGCCGTCACTGAGTCTTCGGGACACCAGCGAGAGATCCGCGTGACAATCTCTCGCTCTCTCTCCCTCGAGAGAGAGCGCGCGCGCGCGCGCGCGAGTCGCGGGTGCGTCATTTCAAAACAAACCGAGAGACCGGGGCCCCCGGGAATACAGACCGAGAGAGGCTGATAATAGGCCCCCCTCCTCTCTCTCTCACACCTTCCTCCGATATCTTGACGTGTCTCGAGTGTGTGTGAGTCGATCGCTAAGCGGTTCCTGCTCGCTAAACAAGTTCTTACCACTCTTGCGACGCCTTCCCTCGAGTGGAGCAACAACACACACGCACAGTCGTTCGGCGACGGGGCTTCGAGATAGCCGTCGGATTTTCCGCCAAGGACTCGCCCTCGTGTCTTTCGTTTGCTCACCGATCGACGAAAATCTGTATCGTCGGCTCTCCGACGAGCGTTCACGTCGTTTCTGCTGTGCCACGCTGCCTCAGCATGGCCCGTCCACGTGCGGTACCCCTGAATTTATAAAATCCCCACGTTTCGGGGAACAGAGCAACCGATCTCGACTATCGATCTTTCGCGCAGTGATAACATTTATGAGAGTGCAACGCTTGTGGAGAAGGAATACACAGTGCCTTGGTTATTATTCTTCAGTGGCGTGCAGTGGTGATATGAGGTTTTACTCGCTTTTGTGGCTGATAGGTGGCTATTGACGCTGGCTGCAAGAGAGAGAGAGAAAGAAAGAGAGAGAGGCGACGATACGAGAGTCCTGGATAATTATAACAATGGAACGAGCCAAGGCGTTATGCATCTTCTCGATGCTGCTTGTGGCGCATCTCGCTGAGACTGACGTTATTGAAGAAAGAGGTGAGTGACGCTTGGATTATTGCACTCGTAGCTTCAACGGAATGGAAATCGGTGATAAGATCCGCGGCAAAGGGATCGGGAAGTTACCGATTCTCCGCAATTTTTTAATGCCTTTTGTACGATCTATTTAGCAACTGGTCATCAGCGATTGATATTTTCTTTGAGGAAACGTCCTAAGAACATTTCGGTTCTTCGACGAAATTAACGACGATCTAGAACGCAATGAGATTGCGCTGAAATTTTTATTTACGATTGATTTTTAGGTGTGAAATAGTCCTGAGATACGGTTTTATAGATTTATTTATTTATCCTCGGCGATAACGCCGGTAGGTGCGATAGGCGCTATCGTCGTGGCTAATTTAATGGGCTACGAGTGCGTTAAGCCGAAAGTGGTTCAAGGCTCCCCTGTTTACATTTGTTTCTTTATTGGTTTTGAAATTGGAAAAATGGAAGGGTAAAAAAACGTAGACTCTCGCGGTGTTGCGTCTCATATGTACTCGCTGTGTACGCACACACCATGGGTTAAATATATCTTGTTAAACGGTTAATTAGGGACGTAATAAGATCGGCTCGAGTGAAGCTCGCGCGCTCGGGCTTTGGGGCTGCGGCGAATTTAACGCGTCGTGGAACTCTCAACAAGTCGAGGATGGAACGAAAGGAGCAATAAGAAGCGCGTCTCTCGCGATATGCGGCGAAGAATTTTTCGAGTAGACGCATTCGCCACCCAAACCTTATCCTCTGATATCTTCACTCGCTGCTGCCGAGTCGTGTGTTCGCGTATGCTTGCGTGCTCTTGCGATCTTATCTCACGTTAACGTAGTGTGTCTTATAAATAGCATTTCCCAAGAAAATTCCCTTTCTATTTTATATCTACCAGTTTCGATATGAAGATTAAACTGTGTAGAGGACATACACGTACACAAAGGACACTTTTATTGTGACTGTGGACTGTGGGGATTTAAACCGACAAGACGTAGTTTATTTATTTATTTATTATTAATTTTCAATTTTTAAATCATTTTAGAGGACGGACACGTACACATAGGACACTTTTATTGTGGACTGTGGGGATTTAAAGCGACAAGACGTAGTTTATTTATTTATTTATTATTAATTTTCAATTTTTAAATCATTTTAGAGGACGGACACGTACACATAGGACACTTTTATTGTGGACTGTGGGGATTTAAAGCGACAAGACGTAGTTTATTTATTTATTTATTATTAATTTTCAATTTTTTAATAATTTTAGAGGACATACACGTACACAAAGGACACTTTTATTGTGGCTGTGGACTGTGGGGATTTAAAACGACAAGACGTAGTTTATTTATTTATTTATTATTAATTTTCAATTTTTAAATCATTTTAAAGGACGGACACGTACACAAAGGACACTTTTATTGTGGCTGTGGACTGTGGGGATTTAAAACGACAAGACGTAGTTTATTTATTTATTATTAATTTTCAATTTTTAAATCATTTTAGAGGACGGACACGTACACAAAGGACACTTTTATTGTGGCTGTGGACTGTGGGGATTTAAAACGACAAGACGTAGTTTATTTATTTATTATTAATTTTCAATTTTTAAATCATTTTAGAGGACGGACACGTACACATAGGACACTTTTATTGTGGACTGTGGGGATTTAAAGCGACAAGACGTAGTTTATTTATTTATTTATTATTAATTTTCAATTTTTAAATCATTTTAAAGGACATACACGTACACAAAGGACACTTTTATTGTGGCTGTGGACTGTGGGGATTTAAAACGACAAGACGTAGTTTATTTATTTATTTATTATTAATTTTCAATTTTTAAATCATTTTAAAGGACGGACACGTACACAAAGGACACTTTTATTGTGGCTGTGGACTGTGGGGATTTAAAACGACAAGACGTAGTTTATTTATTTATTATTAATTTTCAATTTTTAAATCATTTTAGAGGACGGACACGTACACATAGGACACTTTTATTGTGGACTGTGGGGATTTAAAGCGACAAGACGTAGTTTATTTATTTATTTATTATTAATTTTCAATTTTTAAATCATTTTAAAGGACGGACACGTACACAAAGGAGACTTTTATTGTGGCTGTGGACTGTGGGGATTTAAACCGACAAGACATTGTTTATTTATTTATTTATTATTAATTTTCAATTTATAAATATTTTTTTGTTATTGTTTTTCTCCAAATTTTTAATAATTTTTATGGTGAATATATGAATTCGAGAATTTCAATTTTTCCAATATTTCAACACTTGCAATCAGGAAATAAAGGCACAATTACGGAGTTCGTTTCATCGATAGTAGCGATTGCGAAGTTTCGGTAAATAGGATTGCAAATATAGACTGTCCAACGTGCAATTGCACAATTCATAGTAATTACTCACTAATTACATCCGTATAATCACGAAATAATAACGAAAAGGTGACTGATTCTGCAAAATATCGAGACAAAAGTGATAAAATTAATCGATCTCTAGTAATTTTCTCTTTTTTTTTTCTCTCTACAATGCAAACCTAATACAATACACAAATGGCTAAAGCCAATTAAAACTTATTTTCACCAATAAAATCTGATCTGTATCACAGGAATGTAAGCCAATTATTAAATAAAGTCCATAATTAAAAATATAAATTATTTAACCGATTTCCAATTGAACAACAATCTCGCGAAATAATTAATATTTCACATCTCACAAACAGAGAGAAATCCGAAGATTATTATTTCTTCCGGGAAAAAGCGTTGGAAAGGTTTTTGCAACAATTGGTAATTGTAAGAGTTGCGAGATTTTCACCGGCGTCGATCGCGAGAGCATGAGCGGTGCGCCATGCCTCGATCCTTGAGCTGGCGGGGGTTTAACTCGCCTGCTGCGGGCGTCTCCCTCGTTCTACTCGACCGAGGAAAGGCATAGAGGAGCGGTAGTCAGCCGAGCATAAACCAAGACCGAATCCAAGTCCATAAACTTCGTGAAGTAAAGTACAGCCGGGCGAAGACCTTCCGTGCGCCACGAGCTCCGAGCTCATGCCCCCGTACGCTGTTTTGTAGCGAGGAGAACGTCGTCTCGGTGCCCCGCGCTCTCCTATCCGTGAAAGTACGAATTCGTTCCACGTATACTCGCGTCTCTCGCCACTCAACAACACAACAACAACCGGCGAGTGCTCGCTCGCCGGATACGCTCGCATTTCTTTAACCCCTTTCGTCGACTATTTTCTTTTTATTCGAAATACATGAAAGAAAATGTTGATTGCGTGAAGAAAATATTGATTGTTTATCGAGAAAGCCTACAATATGATTTTTATTGATCCAAATCGATGATCGACCCATAGAATGCGATAAAAATGACCATTAGAAAAAAAAATGCGGAAATGTAGAAAAGGGTATTTTTGTATTTACTAAAATTTCTCATATTCTGGCCCACACAAAATTTTTCGTATACAGTGGATTCTTGTTGACTTTATGGTGATTTTTGTTGAAGTGTTTTAACTCATCGACAATTAGAAAAAAAAATGCGGAAATGTAGAAAAAGGTATTTTTGTATTTACTAAATTTCTAATATTCTCGCCAACACAAAATTTTTCGTGTACTTTGTATTTTTAACTATTGTGGATGAGGGCCGATGAGGTCGATCAGAGCGTAGACGGAAATATTGTTGGTTTTGTGGGAATAAAGAGGCAAACGGTGGCATAGGACTCGTGCTATTCATAGCGAGGAAGCGCATGCAGCGCGTGGTTGTGACGGGCATAGATGCGAGGTAAGCAGTGGACGTCTCGCGTGATTGCTGGTGTCGCGTTCACGACAGATAGCTCAATTGCTCCGGCTGAGCAAAGTTATAAAGTGCGTTTGCGATAAGTCACGGTCGAGACGTATCGCTTCGACTGCGTCGCCGAAGGACGAGGTGCTCTCGAGGCGCAAACGCTGCTCCGCGCTTTTCGGAAGCGTGCCATTGACGCGAGCTACTGGAGATCGTCTGACCGCCGGAGCGACGAGTTTTACCTTCTATACTAATCGGTTAGCGAATTGCGTACCTCGAATGCAGCGAGGCGTGTCACTCGGTTGCAAATATCCCTCGTTTCATTTGCGACAATTGACAACACCTTTCACAAAAAAATATTTTGTAATTATTAATAACATCTATTTTTAAAAAATCACATTTTTCACGGAAATTTCCGTGAATAAGTGACCTTTACTTTCGCATTAAAGCAACAACAACGAAAAATTATAAAATTTTGAAATTATTAAAAATTAATATCCGACGGTTGAAACTTTTTTTTTTTGGATAAGGCTTTGAAAATAATTTGGATATGCGCTTGAAAAAATGGGATTACTTGGTGCATTGAGGCAAAAATTAATTGGGTCATAATTTTGGTGGAAAAGTTATTAAAAAAATTCTTTTTATTAATTCTGCAGGTTTTAATATGAGAAAAATGGATGGGAGTTTAAGATAAAGCGATGTTCGCCTAGGTAGGCGAGTGAGATTGGCCCCGGGAGCTTTAGATTGCATTTATTTCGCTCGCGCCGATGAAAATCACTCCGTGCAGCCCAGATAGCGCAAGATGATTCGCGTGATGCGTCATCGCGACGGTAGCGATCTTCGTCATCGGGATCGGTTCAAGTGGTGTTGACCCGGGCTCGTCGCTCCTTGCTGGCCGCTTCTGCTTCTGCTTCTTCTTCTGCTTCTACTTCTACTCCCGACGTCTCTTGTGTCGTGCGCTCTTGCCGCTTGCGTTCAGCTCCCGACAGCGTGATTCGTGGGAACGTCACGCGCCTCCTTTGCGCTGCTCATCCCGTATCAATTTGTACGATACGTCGTTAGTAGTGATGTGCTTCGGTCAGCTGCACATTAACTTCGCTATACTAATATTGACATTTTTACGAGAGCGATTGACCATTTTTTAAAATGACTCTCTTAATTACAGTCACTTCGTCATCACATAAATATAAATATGACGAAGATGCATTATATTAATTGGTATTGATGAGATGATTTTGTTTTAAGTTCGAAAAATGTGGTTTTCCATAAATTGCGAAATTTCGGAAAATAAACGGTATCGTCGCAAAACAATTCCGGTTTTTATTTTCGAATTATTTTCATTGATATTGAATAATTTTCTGGTGATTTTTTGTTGGTATTATTATTATTATTATTATTATTATTATTATTGTTAATGATAATAAGTTTAGGCGGTCGGTACGTTATCTTTTAATTAATAACCGGGATAACAGCTCGTCTCATTGCGCGAAGAGATAATTGTAAGCGGAACGGTAGTTTCGGTCACGGAGAACGTATGAGCTTAATACGAGCGAGAGCGCATGGCTCATAAATATGCAGAAGAAGAAACGGAGAGGTACATGTTCACCCAATTACGAGGGAGTCTCGACGCGGCGCTCACAGCTGGCCGAGTCACGAGCGGCCGCGCGGCTCGGTGCGCGCTACAAGCGACACCGTAAGCCTAATTGTTTAATAGACTAATGAAATGATACACCCGCTGAATCTAAGCTGCACAAAAATGTCATCGCGCGTCTCAAAATGAATTTTCCATTTGTTCTACGCAATCGATAAAACGTGAATCGTGTGTGGACTCAAAATTATTATTTTCTCAATTAACAAAATATAATTAAAAATAATTTTCCAATAATAGACTGTAGTAATTATAAAATTATTATTTACCGTAAAAAAATCCTCATTTTCAACCAATTATAGAAAATTAGTAAAAATAATGGAAAATGATGGTTTTTAATTACTTTTTTTCCGTGCACTAATTATGTCTTCATTTTTTCTGAGGTATTATCGTGAAATTCAATGTAAATTTAATAATTTTCGTATGTATTGAGAATTTTACACATTGGATTTTAATAACTGTGTGTTATTGTTATGAAATTATTAAGCGATTGTGAATATGATTTTCGATTTTCGTGGGATTGAAACTGGAATACAAACGTAGAATACATCTCGTTTTACTTTGGCTTGGAACAGATCGAATGTTGCATACATATTTCGACCAAACGATCGCAGGTACACGAAAAATGCACTTTTACGAGCACAACGGAGGGACGAGAAGAGCCGAGAAGCTAAGAGAGGATCCGGCAACACAGCCGCTCGGGAATCCTGGCAGTTTGGCTTTCAGGAAAAAAAGGAGGCACCCCGCCGCGAGGGCTTAACGGGGATGCTTGCAATCCCATTCAGACACGCGCTCTCTCTGCGCCCACGATTCCTCGTTGCATGCCTTGCTTCCTTCTTTCACGTGAGAGGAAGCCTTCGGCCCCGATCCCCGAGCCTCTTCTCCTTCCTTCGGTAGCACTACCAGCATTTCGACCACTCAGAATCGCAGCCTATTCGGCTGAATGGAAAAATACCGATAAAGACGAAATTTCCGTAAAATTTTTTTTTTACAAACCTCAAAGATTATCTGTACTTACAACTACAAACTTAATATGTTTCTTATAATGAAAAAGGGCGCTTTAAAAAAAATTTCTCCATTCAAAAGTAAAAATTTTCGACAAATTTTCGAAAACAATAATTTTTTCGTAAATAATGCATCGTATTTTTTTGATTTCATGAAAAACAATGCGCGCGTTTAAGCACTAAAATTTTAAAAGCGCTATTTATTTATTATTTTCTTTTGACAAAGGGCAGAATTTTTAAAAAGTGTTCACTTCTACAAAATTGAACCATTATTTTTTAATGACATTTCGAAAATTTTGTCTAAATAAAAATTAAATTCAAATTCATTATTTTCCTGCAGAAAGTGTTGATACTTGACGAGAAGCAATTCGAAATTAACGAGAGGTAATTATTTATTCTTTCGCAAATTGGCGACTTTCCACGAAAAAAAAAAAAAAATCGAGGCGCCCTTAAAATGTGCCACGTGACTTACATCCGTTTTACGTGGTGCTCGTCGAGATGCACAGCCTCTGGTGAAACGCACCGGACCAGTTTTGCGTGAGCAGCGTATAATTCGATCGTCTCGAAGGAAGTTCGTTCCCATTCCGCGGAAAGGATGGTCATCGATGACTTCCCGTACGCATTTCCCATTTCCGTTCGATCTCCACTCGTGTCCTACGTTTTGTCTATTAACAGTGCGGCAACATTAATTCTTTGCACAACGACAAAAAAGCGCGTCGAGCTCATCCTCTACTTTGATTTACTTGGACGAGTATCGAGTTCAGCTTCACGTTATGCGACCACTTTTCCGTCACCGTTTTTTTTTTTTTTTTTTTTGCCGCTTTCTTCCGCGAAGTGTCATTCGATCCCCGAAAAGAATGCAGCTCTGGGCGTACAGTCGAAGCGCAGCCTGCGGTTTTTCTGTTGGTCTGGTTAATGTCGACTCGTATCAACTTCAAGTGCATTACGAACTCGCCACTGTGACTATTATCAGCATTGACAAGCCGGAAAAAAAATTAATTGCAGTATTTTCCTGTACTGAGAATCGATGTCATAATATACACTATTTTTGTGATATTATTCTTTGCGTATAAAACAATTAATCATAATTATTTTATGTAATGAAAATAATTTGCATTATTATATTAGATGTACGCTTCAGATCTTCAAATTTTTTTTTGTATCAATTTTATTCTGATTGAGTAACATATAATTGAATCCGAAAAAATTTAATGAACCCAAAAGGCTCTTGTGGAAATATAGGCACAAATACAAAAAATAAAAATAAAAATTCTCCTTGCCAGACTGAATATGCATTCGACTTCGCTCTGTGCGATTCTCTTTCGAGAAAGACACTCGAGACTGCAAACGTAGCATAGCTATACACGTCGACAAACGAAAGAAGAGTATCCTGTATCACCAGGCGTTCCGCAACGGTTCGTTTTCGCCTCAGGGCTAGGCTTTGCGTGTCCTGGTCGCGGTGGACGACCGAGAATATAGAGTAGGTATCCACCTATAGCTAGTACCGGTATTCAAGACACACCAAGGCGCGCTAATGCCCAGTAAAATTTGGCGAAAAATTCACGAATAATAATAATAACATAATTCAATAATTCATATTTAATAATCATCAGGCCTGTCATAATTTCTTCCAAATTCAACAATAGCTGTTAAAATCCTTAAAAAACAAAAAAAATGTAATTTTTCTAAAAACCCTTTGCAATAAAATTCAATACGATCACAATTTTTTATAAAAAAATTTCCTAAATTTTACACTAGTTTGTAAAAAAAATGCACTTTTCACATTTCCCTTGAAAAAATTAACGAAATATTTTGACGATGCATTCGAAATTATGCTCGATTAAATTCGTTGCATCAAAGGGAGGAGAAAAAAAACGAAAAAAAAAAAAATGATCGCGTGAGTTTGGCTTCCTCAAGAACAGCCCGTCGCTTGAGATGCACTGTATAGACGGTAGGGGTGGGGGAGGAGAGGCGATGCGGCGGCTATCGACAAACCGGAAGTCGAGACACGCGCGTGAGTGATGCGAGGCCGGCATCATCACGGCGATGCTCGCTGCTCGGATAGGCCAAGTTCAAAGCCCGTGTCCGTAACCCCGCGATCTCTAAGTCGCCCTCTTGACGATCCAGCGCGGCTGGATCCGGAGGTGAATGCTCATCGTAACGTTCTCCCGAATCACCTCTATCCTCGGGCATTCAAGTTCAGCGTGAGCCTCCGGGACGTCCGAAGACGACGTTTAATCTCACTCTGATATTCCGTGACATGAGCGCAGTGCGCGTATCATCGTCTCGAGGAAAGGATATAAAGAGCGGCTCTCTCATCTCGCAGCCTCGCCGGCAGGAAGCGATTTAAGAGATCTTTGAAAATATTCTTGATGACTGTAATTTATATGTAACGGAGGACGAGACGGAATATGATATATGGGCTTAAGAGTCCGGGCTCGTACACACGGACAAATCATTGCAGTCCTGCCAACTATTATTCTTTTTCATTTTTTCCCTTCAACCAATTTTCGAGAATACTTTCCGTTTATTTCACAATAATTGTCCGGTTAAATTCAAGTTGTACAAAAAAAAATAATTAATAAAAAAAATGTATAAAAATCTCTTGGTAAAATTTTTAAAAAATTTATAGTGATAAACCGAGTTTTTCCAAACCTCAAAAAAGTTTTTTAATTAATGACACTCATTGTCGCAATTAGATTGATTACATTTTTTTAATTTACATCCTAATTTTACGATTAATTAATTACTTGCACATTTATCGATGCAGATTTTTTTTTTTTTTTTAATAAAATTCTTTTAAACAGTAAGCATTTGTAATTTTAGAAAAAATGTATCTCAGACTGCAGTAAATAACTCGCTGAATCGTATCCATGATTTCTATGTGCATGGTATTAATTAAGGTACGATTACTGAAGCGAATTATCCGACCCAGTGATGAATATAGTATATAGAGCATATTCGTAGTGACTTACCACCAGTAGCAGAGTTTCTATCGCGGTGCCCGTAGCTCGGGTGCGAAGTGAGCATAAGTACGAGACGCCGCGGTGGAGTTTAATTGAGGTTGATGAGGGGGGCGCGCGTATTGGCCCGGAATTCAATGCCGAGATGATGTTTCACGCGCTCTCGTCGTTAAACGCCCGACGTTGTCTTTAAGAGTATGCGCCTTATGGGAATCGATTCGATTCCACACTCACCACGCCTTATTCACCGAGTTTCTTCATAACGCCAATTTTTAATTAATATCATAATCAATATACCTTCATCAACTTAATCACTGCACCTGCAACGCGCTTATTTCACCGAATCCTAAATACATTCTTATTTTTCACCTAATGACACTTATTTAATTGAATTTAATAATTAAGTCTTGTTTTTTTCGAGTCTTTTCATAACGCGATATTTCTAATTAATATAATAATCTACCTTCAGCAACTTAATTAATGTCCCTGCAGAAAATAGTCCAACGAGTTTATTTCATCGAATTTTAAATACATTTGCTTACGGAACAAATACATTTTTATTTTTCGCCCAATGACATCAATTTAATTAAAATTAATTTGTCTTTTTTTACATTTTTCAGTGAAAATACAATTTTACCTCGATTAAAGTAAATTTCATGTTTGGTTTTTGCGAAAATTCATTGGGCCTGTTTTTATGCATATGAAAAAGGCACATTTTGGGGAATAAAATAGAATTGAAATTACAACGTGTCCGGTTATTGTTATTTTTGTGGTACCAATCGAACTCGAGCGCTCTTTATGATTCTAAGTCTGACTAAGTGGCGTTCTGACTCTCCAAAGTCAACGACGCAGCCTCGCCGGCTGCGAGAGCTCTGCCACACGTCTTATCGGTTAAGGTGTCGCGCGAGTTGCGGCCCGAGCGCTCGGACATTCCACAGTAGCGCTTCTAAATGCTCGTCGCGCGGTATGTACAGTGGACTATAAGTACTCGTCAAGCGCGTTTTGTACCAGCCTCGTACGACGCGCCTCGGCATCTCTCAATAGAGGCCCAGCAGTCACCTCGGTACAATCGACTTGTCAGCATCCTGGCTTATGTATGATAAACGCGCGTGAATATAATCATTCGCTCTACGCTAACTGCGTGTTCACCTGGGTTACCCGGGTTACAATTGCGGAGAAAGTAGTCATCGTAATCACACAAACAAAAATTAACAATTTTTCTATCGAAAGCTTGTTTTTTTTTATCATAAAAATTTTGACAAAAGATTTTTGCTCCCTCGAAGAGAAAGCTTCGCGTGGAATTTTTGGTAGATTTTCCCGCCCGGGATAAAAATAATTTTACATAATTTCTCATACGACTATTTATAATAATTGCTTTATCAACGGACCTAAAAAAACTATTCCACATTCTCGGATACCTTCGCCCTAAAAATCCAAACCCAAAGGCGTGTAGTCATGCCTAAAAAGTCACTCTCTCGAAATTAATGTTTTTTTTTTGTTTATCGATAGCTATGATATATATACAATCTCCACCGCGTCGAATGCAGTGTAGCCTCTAAATATCGTCCGCAGGTCTTATCCTTATTATCCCTTAAGCCCGTGAGTTTCATCGCGCGTAACTCGCAGCAAATACACACATATATATATATATACACATGCTTCTGAGAGCTGAAAAGTTGCGTGTACGTCGTGATCACGGAGATCAAGAACCTCCCTTGGTGCAACGTTGGTCCGCGCCCGGCACATCACGACGTCGCTGCTGCTGCTGCTGCTGTGTATACCTTCGGCATTCCTTCTCCTCCTGCGCGCCCCGCCGTGTACCCTATCCCATTCAGGCATAATAACCGTGCAGTTTCCCAGCGCGTCTTCAATGAGCCAAGATTGCATGCTACGAGACCTCGAGCCGGTCCTCGCTCGCTCCGTCCTCCTCGCTCCCTCGCGTTTCACTCGCTCGGTCCCCTTTTCTCCTCGCGGCCCCTTGTCCACCTCGCGCGGTGCTCGCGACCGCGATCTTCTCTCGGCTCCTCTTCTCTCCTTCGCTCACGTGTCCCGAGCGTCGCGCCCTCTTCGTCTTCGCCAGGCAACCGCGTGTTCGCTCCCACGAAAGGACCTGCTGCGCTGCCACCGAGCTGCGTGAGGCAAAAGCAGCACTGCTCATTTTTCCAGACTACATTGCATCTCGATGGCTTGTGTCTTTTTTTTTTTTTCTTCTTTTCGTCGTTCTCTGCCTTGTATTCCCTTCAGCTCGTCGAAAGAGCGAAAGCCAAGTGGCTCGCAATGTACATTCGCTTCTTGCGTTTCTCGCTCCTCGCGCAATCGACACGATCGGCAAATCGAACCGCGAGGAATATGTGCGTGCGGTTTTTCGCCGGTAGGGGAGCTGCGGAGGGAGCTCAAAGCCACAGAAGGAATATTACAATTTTGCTCGTATCCTGTAGAGAACCTTTTTTTTTCTTTTTGGCCTGAAGCCACTTTCGTTTCTACTCTGAAATGAAGTGTATGCATTTTTGCAGGTTTTTTTTTGTATCGCGTGGGGAATTTCACTCGTGCACTTCAGGTGGATTATTTGGAATCAATTTTTCGGCAATTTCAAACAGGAAATTGGGGGGAATTTATTGGAAAGTGTGCGGGGAATTGTTTGATGGAATTTTGAAAATTGTTTCTGGGTTTTTAAAAAAATTTTTGGAGGCTTGTAGGTACAGAAATAAAATGGAAAACTCTATCAGAGGACAAAGGGGCCGTACACTCGACGCCATTTTTGCGTAGGGCAGTTGTTTGAGATATTCACGTAGCCCATTGGTGAGATCGCGATTCCAGGAACGCAGGAGTAGGAAGATTGAAGTCGGAGTCGAGTAGAGGAGCGCAAAAATAATATGGCAAGGGTCTCGATGTCATTGACCGTCAATAACTCGATGAGCTACGCGGGGCGAGCTCGTCGTCACCGCTACCTACTCTCTCCTCGTGTATATCATTTATATATATATCATTTCTCATTCTCACCAACTCGAACAAAATCTTATTCGGCTTGACTACAATTTTGTTCCAAGTCCAAATACGATTCCGATAAATGAAAATTAAATCATTCTTTGTCCAAATACAATTTTGATTCGTCGAAATGAGAATTGCTTTCATTGAAATCATAATTTTTTTATTAATTCAAATGAATTATTAATTTTATTTCGTCCAGTTACAATAAAATCTGATTCGATGCGATTAATTGATCAGGCATATTTACAAATCCAAATATAACTGGGGTAAATCAATATTAAATCGTACTTAAATTTTGATACCTAATTTTGATTAATCGTAATGAGATTTGCTTTAATTGAAATCATAATTTTTGTATTAATTCAAATGAATTATCAATTTTAGTATCTTTAAATCTGATTCGATGCGATCAATTGATGAGGCATATTTAAAAAATCGGTTAACCCGATGAAAATTGTCGGTTGATATTTCGCGGGTGACTCTGCTTGAATACAATTTTGATCCAAATCCAAATATAATTGGGGTAAATCAATATTAAATCGTACTTAAATTTTGATACCTAATTTTGATTAATCGTTATGAGATTTGCTTTCATTGAAATCATAATTTTTTTATTAATTCAAATGAATTATGAATTTTAGTATCTTTAAATCTGATTCGATGCGATCAATTGATGAGGCATATTTAAAAAATCGGTTAACCCGATGAAAATAGTCGGTTGATATTTCGCGGGTGACTCTGCGAACCGAAGTAAACGGAGTATATCGGTGCGTACCTCGAAGCCCGTGCTGCATGAGGCTCTTGACCAAATGGAGCAACCGGTCTCCAAGAAAACAACCCAGATATGTCTCCGGAGAGTTTGCGCGCGCTCGACCAAACCGGGACTCGAACCCGCGAGCGTGTCCTCTCGTCGTCGGCGTCGCCGTCGCCGTCGTCGTCGGGGTGAACGTCCACGAGAAGCTCTCGCACTCGTCCGGACCGGACGAACGAGTCAACTCGCGAAGCGACGCTGCGACCTGCTCTCCGCGCCTGATGCACGGCACTCCGAGTGCACGGCACTGTAATGCGCTTTACTGCGAGTGTGCGAATATACAGTGCGGCTTCTGTAACGACGACGATGTTCCCGGGGGGCAATAAACGAAAAATCATGCTTGGCCCCCGTGCGAACTTCCGGTACTCAAAAAACGAGAGTTTTTATGCATCGGCTCACCAATAATTAGCGACACAGTAAAAGTAAAAAGAAAAATTAATATTAGATTTTTTTTAAATAAAAAAATTATGTGAAATTTTGTTAACATTGCTAGGCCATGAGTGGCAAAATATTTGGAATGTGGTTCGATAAAAAAAAAATTAGTTATTTATATTATAAATTGAATGTATCGATTATCACTAATTATTTAATTTTATGCATCGGCTTACCAATAATTAGCGACACAGTAAAAGTAAGAAGAATTAATATTAGATTTTTTTAAATAAAAAAATTATGTGAAATTTTGTTAACATTGCTAGGGCATGAGTGGCAAAATATTTGGAATGTGGTTCGATTAAAAAAAAATTAGTTATCTATATTACAAATTGAATGTATCGATTATCACTAATTATTTAATTTTATGCATCGGCTTACCAATAATTAGCGACACAGTAAAAGTAAAAAGAAGAATGAATATTAGGTTTTGTTTATAAACAAAAAAATTGTGTTAAATTTTATTAACATTGCTAGACCATGAGTGGCAAAACATTTGGAATGTGGTTCGATAAACAAATGAGTTATCCATATTATAAATTGAATGTATCGATTATCACTAATTATTTAATTAATAAATTTTTTTTCTCATATTCTCGAGACTAAAAATTGGGCAGCTTTGTATTTCGGTAGCCGAAGTCAAAGCTCGTGGAGGTCGAAGAAGGTAGGGGACGATTTGAATGTACGTTGTCCGCTTTTTGTCCGGCCTGATGTTCGCCGCATCTTGCGGAGTCTCAAATTCGGGTACCACCTACAAACAGGCGCAGGTTTGAGGGAGCCTCGACTCGGTTCGAAACCCGGGGAATTTCACATGCGGGAGGAGGTCGATTCTTCGAGATCCCCCTCTCCCTCTTCGTGTACTGTTCGAAACGACAGGAGAGACCAGTATGTACGCATCACGAGGACGTAACAATGCGCTACCTCGTGTGTCGTGGCTCAGGTAACCTAAGCCCGGCTGCTGACGACGGCCTTTCGAGATCCTATACTCCTCCGACTTCCCTTCTGCTCCTTCTTCTTCTTCTTCTTTAGGTGTACCTACCCTGCATCCAGCAGACACAATAGCTCGTGGATTTTCTTTGCATGGCGAGGACGCATCATTTTCTTGGTGCACATGGCGTAACGTCCTGCCCTCTCGTTCGGATATGGGAGCTACTTGTTGAGTCGGTACCCCAGGCAGCATTGCGAACTGCCATGAATTTATTCATTCGGCGAAATCGGGGAAGTCCCGAAAATTACAGAATTATACATCGACAAGAATCCGATAAATTGACAACAATTTAATAAATAGACAATTATTTGATAAATTGATTTAAGAAATTCGATAAATCTGATCTTCGTCAATTCGTTAGATCTCGAATATATGATATCCATAAATTTTATCGTGTGATATCTCTGCGTGCTTCGCTAATTAATTGAGAATTGATGAAGCAACGAGACTTGAAAATTTTTGTAACAAATAAATGGCGTTTGTTTGGGGTCGTAGAAAGTGAAACATTGTACGTTGGGCGTACAGAGAGAAATTCAGTGAACAAGTGGACTCTCGGAGTTATAACGGGTGTTGAGTTACCGTCGAGACAGCGTTTCTCAGACCACTGGTGCGTACCAGACGTCCTGCAGCGTGTGCTCTCTATATAGCATCCTTGTGTCCATCGCACCTTGGTTCCCATACGAAACACCGAGAGACTAGCCAGCATATGTAACGTTATACCCTATCGCGAGACCGAGAACCTCAACGAGCCGTTTATACAACACGAGTTACCTACGTAAGGCACTATCTTACCTGTGGTGCACTAAGTATATGGTATATAGTGGAGCTCGGACGGATTGCATCGCGCGGGCGTTCACCAGCGCCTCGGGAACCCATCGTGGGTGGTCTTTTCTCTTGATGAGCTACGACATTTGAGGTCTCGAGTCATTCTGTCATTTACTCTAATTCTTCTATATTATTTTCTTTTTCCTTCTCCTCATCAAAATATTCACAATTATTTACATTCCGTTCAACATTTACTTTCGGATTTATGCACAAATAATTCAAAAACTTGAACGTTCAGTGAGTCCTAATAAAAGCCTCTTTTCAGAATGAAATTGAAAGTTGTCTGCCATTTTATCGATACAAAATTGGTCATTACTTTACGATACTAGTGCGATAAAATTTTTTTGTGATGACTGAATCACACGAGTGTGGTCGAAATGTTATTTCACAAGGTATAAAAATGAATAAACCAGTGAGATAAAGATAGTGATGAAAAATGATGGTTTTTTTGGAATTTTGCGATGGTCCTGCAGCTGAAGAGCTGAATTTTCTTGATGAGCTACAAAATTTGAGGTCTCGAGTTATATGATTGTAATTTACTGATATTTATTTCACGAGGTATAAAAATGAGTAAACCAGTGAGATAAATACAGTTACGAAAAATAATGGTTTTATTGGAATTTTGCGATGGTCCTGCAGCTGAAGAGCTGAATTTTCTTGACGAGATACAAAATTTGTTGAGGTCTCGAGTTATACAATTGTAATTTACTGATATTTATTGCACAAGGTATAAAAATGAGTAAACCAGTGAGATAAATACAGTGACGAAAAATGATGGTTTTATTGGAATTTTGCGATGGTCCTGCAGCTGAAGAGCTGAATTTCGTCCTGTTGCCCGTGCACAGGGCAAAGAGCGAACAAACGCGTCGATGGTTAGCCTCGAGTCTCGGCAGTGAAGTGGTCCACCCGCGTGTGTATGCCCGCGTAGTCTTTTTCTATGGGAACCGAGGTACGTCCCATCCGTGACCCATTGTTCCCTCAGTCGGCAGTACAATACGTCCTCGATATACCGGCGCGTAGATTGCATTGACTGTGGGAGAGCTCAATGACTATGCCGAGGGTGTTTTATGTGCTTCAGAGCGATCCTCCGACCATTCTCAGCATTCCACCTGTGCGGACTTGTCTTTTCGAGCAGTATACGTACGTACGTGCACGTCGCGTTCTGCGTTCTATGAAAATAACGCGTTTGCACATTGTGCCCGAGCCTCGTACCAAATCCCAGCGTTATTAAAATGCTCTCTTGGAAACAAACCGCGCGATCAACGCGACAAAAAGTTATTTCATCGCTGAGACCCATGTGCGTCCGCGCCACATGACGGTGCACATGGCCTCCCATCACCAACTTTTTCCATCGCCTCCCCACCCGTCACAGACGAACACCAGGATCACTCCTGCGACTGGGCTTAAAAAACGTTTGCCACTTCTCCCATCCCAAAATCGCGGGAGGTCGCAAAAAATTCTGGGCATTTGTTTACGGATCTTCCTTTTTTTCTTTTCCTCTCTCTTTCGCTCTCTTTTTCTCGGGAGGTTGTCCATTATGCAATGGTGTAGGAAATGTGGTCGAAAACGCAACTGGAAAGCTATAATAACAATTTGGATGTGTTTCGTGTCATAGTTGGAGTGATAAAAATTTTTTGTTATCCTGACCTAGTGTAAATTCAAGTGTCAAATGGACTGTAGTTTCTGAACAATTGATACTAAATAAAATCTGGATGGTGTCTGGGTTATGAATTTATCCATAATTAAAATTATCGTGTTATGGTTTGGAAGATACAATTTTTTTGTTATCCTCACCTAATGTAAATTCGAGTATCGAATGGACTGTAATTTCTGAACAATGGATACTAAATAAAATCTGGATGGTGTCTGGGTTATGAATTTTTCCATAATTAAAATTATCGTGTTATAGTTTGGAAGATACAATTTTTTTGTTATCCTGACCTAATGTAAATTCGAGTATCAAATGGACTGTAGTTTCTGAACAATTGATACTAAATAAAATCTGGATGCTGTCCGGATTATGAATTTTTTCATAATTAAAATCACGTTATTTCGCTACGTAATTAAATCTCCGAAGTTTGGAATTTGATTGGAAGAATGGTAAAATATTTTTTTGGAAATTCATTGTCGATTTCATTTCGGTGTTTTTAATGGCAGTTTGGTGTGAAAAATCGCGCATGCGTAGTACTTCGGCAGCGTGAAATTGAGAACGGCAAAGCGTGTATCGTCTTCTTCTTCTTCTTCTTCACATTATAATAACCGAACGGCGCGGTCCTGGATATTCGGTCTCCTTGGCCATACTTGAGTTACGGTCCTGTACACACGTGCAAAGTCGTTCTCCACTCGGAGTCTTCGACATCCGAGAAGCCGTCGAGTCTGTGGAGACCCGGTTCGCTTTCTCGGGGCGAATATCGTGGGAGGCCTCGTCTCGTCTCGAATCTCGAATCTCCACTCGATGAACCCGGGCATTTAACGCCTCGTCGCTTCGTTCTTCCATCATTTTGCACCTGAGTTCACACGGAGGTTCCAGCGTTTCTCGGGGCCCCCAGAAATCCTCGGACCCGAGAGGGATTTCTGCGTCATTGACCGCATGTATGTTCGAACTATAAATATGGAACATTGTACAACCATTTGTCCATCGAATTGTCAAAAAAAAAAAAAAAAAACCCCGAAAAGATAGAATTAAATTGCAAAATTGTCGTTGCAATGAAATTCGTCGGTCAGAGGTTGTCAAATAAATAAATATGTGTGCGGTAAGCAAAAATTTCATTGGTTGACTTGAAATTCAATTAACGGACGATGACTTGATTTTAATTGTCCCGACAAATTTTAAATTAGTTCTCCAATTTTATTCTCACCACTTCTAAAACGTAGACATTTTTGGGGGTGAGTTAAATAATTGTAGGAATTTTTTTTTAAATCAAGTAAAATTAGTGAATGTAATAGTAAAAATGTATAATTATGTAAATTGTTATTATGACCAATCCACTATTTCTCTGAGTGAATTCTGGGTTAAATAGCAAAGGACCATTACTCCAAAACCCAATTCCCCATAAGAAAATTGGAGATCAACTTCGCATTCCTCGTGAAGAAGAAAAAGTTGAGTACTGTATGACTGAAGTTACGGTGTTAATTGTTTCGAATACTGGCTGGCGATTGCGGTGCTGATTAAATGCGCCTCCGTAAATGCGTACGTGCGAAAGAATAATGGAAGTATATTATTATCCGGGCTGACAATGGAAAGAAGTACCATGGTATTCTGCTACTCTGTTACACTGTTAAGACTAAGTGCTGGCCTACGTTCGTATGTACACGTACCACTAACGGTCGACTGATTTTTCTCAGCGTCCTGGGACGTGGCTTACTGCCTTTCAGTGAGAAATCAACGTCCCCCCTACCATATTCCACTTTACGTTCTGTAATAGCAGAAAATCCAGCATATTCGTTGCTTTAACATGGCAAGTCCTCGAAATGCTCGGATATTGAAAATTATAATGATAATAGTCCACATTGTACTTTGTACTTTGCACTTTGGAAATTGGACACTAGGGTAGATTTAAAAAAAATTTATTTAACATACTTTATTATATTGTGATTATTATTATTTATTAATTTATCATAAATTCAAGGCGCTGATACGTTGCGTGGGTGGGATATCTATGTTTTGTGATTATATTGGAATGAATTATTCAGTCATTGTTTAAATTATGAAATATTTCTTTTAAATTATTGCATTATTACTGAATTATGAAAAATTCGATATTTTTCCCAATATGCAAAAAATTATGGTCTCTTGTTTTCTGTTGACTGTTGCCATTAATCGACGGCACAACTGCGAAAATAGTTGCATGGGTTAATAATTAGCAATGGCTACTTTATGGCTCCAAGAATTTCCACCTCTTCGCCAAACGTGGAGATACTAAGTATAGGTACATACTTGCTAATGCAATTTTCAAGTATTTCCTTCAACCCCCCCTCGGATCTCCACCGTGCTGATGAACATGTGGCTATCGTCAATAATAAGAGGTCTAACGAGTTTCGAGTATTTGCTTAAGCTCACGCTGCGCCTCGAAGCCACTTACAAATTTGTGAGAACCGAGTGCTTGTCTAGTCGCACGTAACGGTAGACAAAGAGGATATTGCCGGCAGCGAAAAGGGCCGGCAGGAAATGCACTTACCTCTAACGATGGAAAAGCCCTAAGAACTTCGGCTCGGCAAATATTGAGGTAGGTTCGGGGCCACCATTTTTTTTCTTACCTTTCAAAGCCCCGATTCCGCTAAATAATTGAGCAGAATTTTATTTAGCTAAATAATTTAGCAGAATTTTCTTTAGCTAAATAATTTAGCAGAATTTTCTTTAGCTAAATAATTTATTTGAATTTATTGCTAAATAATTTAGCAGAATTTTATTTAGTTAAATAATTTATTTGAATTTATTGCTAAATAATTTATTTTAATTTATTGCTAAATAATTTAGCAGAATGCTAAATTATTCCCTTTACCTTTAGAGTCTTGGCAGTGCAAACGATTATGAGGAAAGGAAAAAATAAGCGACGGGCAGTGTTCAATATCGATCGAATGCCCGAGTGAATGAATTACTATATGGAAATGGGACACCATACGCACAATATCTTATCAGTGAAGCAGCTCGTGCGTATTCAATTCCTTCGAGGACGTTATTTTCATTGGCGGTCGCGTGGCACGATGGACTTGCCTTCTCGTTGTTTCAAATGCATATATATATACATATATGCATCAGGTGGAAAAAAAAAATTAATTTGATTTCTGACAGCATACTTTTATTTAATTTTTTTGCTTAATGGTAATTTAAATTTTTGGGCCGAATTAAAAAAAAATTGATTAAAAGTATTTAACGATTATTGTTAAATTATTGTATGAAAAATCGTAATTTCGGTGAACAAAAAATTTCGGTGGAATGTCATTTTAGCTTTTGGAACCAAAATAAATAAATTTAGCGAAATTAACGGGGCAATTTTGTTTGTGGATATAGGCTGACTATAAATAGGCCTTAACGGTCTTAAATCAACGGCTTGAAGATGTACTTATTACAATGCTACAGTTATTATTCCCCCGAGTATATCGCCACGTGGTTTTGAAGCGGGAGGGTAATTAAGAGCCGAGTTCAATTTCTCACGCTGCAAAGCGAGCCTCCTCGTGTGCTCCGTTATGTTCTCCCATAGGATTCCCATTTGCCGTCCAGACGTTTTTTCGCCCTCCGCGGGTTTTGGAATGGCTGCGCGATTACGCGCCTCTTCCTATTCCACAAATAACCAGTTGCCTATCAAACGAATATGCAGAACACCTGGAGCGGCTGGGACTCGTAAAATTTTTGGCAGTTTGTGTATGCTCGCGGTTCTACGACGTGCTTAACCCTCGCGCGACTGTCTCATGCAGAGCACGAAATATTTTTCGTATGTCCATTTGAAGTGCATAATTTGGAAAAAAAAAATGTATATATATATACTCTTTACATTCGAATATAAATCACTGCAATTTTTTCGTCACAATTATCAGCAATAAAATGTTTATAATAATAACTATAAGAGTCAGGTACAAAATGATATTTCGTCATTTATTTAATTACACATATTTTTTGGAACTATTAATTATTAAGAAGGACAAAAAAATACTTAAAAAATAATAAAGGAATAATTATTTCACAAAAATAAAAAATCGCAACCATTCCCTTATTTTTATCGGGAGATTTCTGCACATTTGGGGAATTCATCTTCGTGGTTATTGATTGGACTAGTTATTGCAGTTAAAATAAAAAAAATTATAGAATTATAAATTATCGTGAGATCTCTACAACTTTAGTTCTTTCGAAATTAGCCGAGTTTCCAGTTCCGGAACAAGAGTGTGCTTTGGACAAGTATAAAAAAAAAAACAAGGAGTGCCAGGTGCTGAGTGTACGGCACCCTTCACACTAGATACCCTTCATGCATAGAAGAGAGTAGGACGCGAACCCGGAAGCCGGAGGTCTCCTCGTAAGAACGCGTCCTGTTCTAAGGATTTCGTCTCAACACTCGGCATCCTTCTTCCTTTCACATGCTCCTCCTCGATCACTTCGCCGCTCGGTATGGTGTCCCATTGCGGCGAAGGGCCAGCTGCTCCCAATGGACACACACCGGCGGCTCCTTCCTCGTCTTCTCAGTGTTTTAAGGAAATTTATACCCACAACCGAGTGCCACTGTTCTACTGAAAAAAAAAGAAAAAAATAATTGACTGACTCGAGGTTCCGCAGGCCCTTCCGGTCTTAACATCAGTCCCCCGCTGAAATCTGAGCCTAAACGTGTTTAAATTAATCGTACAGCTTTTTTAGACACTCCACTGACTTCACAGCTCGACATAAATGCTGTGGTTACTCACTAATTCACTTTATATTCAAATCGCCGCACAATACCACATTTTTCAATCAATTGCTAAATTCGAACATATTTATATTACTTTATTTAATTGGTAAATATTTTTCAGAATATTTTTCAAGCCAAAAATTCCTAATTATCTTTAGTTTCTTATTTATCAATTAATTAAAATAATATCAAGAACATATGAAGATTTTTGAAAATTTATGTTTTTATACTATTTAAATGACTAATTTTTGAATTAACAAATAGAACAAGAAAAAAATGATAAAAATAATAAAGTTTGCAGCTTTTGAATTATACGTTCACGTGTATTGGCATAAATTGTCCGAGCTTTGGTTAATTCTGCTGCATCCAAAAGACTCGACGAATTGCAAGCTGAAAAATTGCACAAGTGACTAGAAAAAAAAAAAAAAAAAAAAAATGGAGCGAAACGATACCGTGAGAGAAAATCGGATGTAGATCATTGCGAGTTCGCATCTGTACCCGAGAGATCGATATTCTCTATTGGCATAAATTATCCGAGCGTTGGTTAATTCTGCTGCATCCAAAAGACTCGACGAATTGCAAGCTGGAAAATGGACATGTGACTAGAAAAAAAAAAAAAAATGGAGCGAAACGATACCGTGAGAGAAAATCGGATGTAGATCACTGCGAGTTCGCATCTGTACCCGAGAGATCGATACTCCATTCAGACTCCATTCAGCGGCTTTATGTGGCGCCATATGCTTTGGCCAGGTTCCTGTATTAATATAATAATAGAGAAACTCCTCGTGTTATTCACGCTCCCACCACGAACTTCTCCCTTTTCCTCTCGCAGATCTCCCGGAGTTTACCTGAAGAGGATCCCGCGATCATCCCACGCCAACATGGCCAGCAGGTGTCGAGGCTCCTCAGGCGTGTGGATCGAGCGTGGGTCGCACTTTCGCGAGCGCGTTTCTCCCATCGTTGGCCCAGGTCATAGGACCCCTCGAAAAATTCACCCCATCACCTGTTAGCTTTATTAAATCAAGACCGGCGCACGAGATAATACACCCTAGGTGTACCGAAACCTTCTTCAGGGATAATTAATGGAGATCAGATAATTCGGCCTCCATTAATTATAAAAAATTGGTGAATCCTATTATCCGTCATTAATTGGATGCTGCAGAGCTAATACGCCAGGTGCCAAGCGATACCCAATCAGTTATTTTCCAAAAAGAAAAAAATTTACAAAAATATACACATATATTAAAACCTGAAAGATTCAAGAATTTTTCTTATAATTTCAAAATTCGATAAAATTTTCAATAAAATCTAACACGACTTGATGTGCCGATGCATTAAAAAATATTTTTTACAGTCGCGAAAAAAATGATTTATCAGCCCAATTGATTTTTTTCGATTTATAGCGTATTTAGAAATAAAAAAAAAAATTTATGTGGAGATTATTAAAAATTTTTTTGTCTTCCGTGCGTGCACATTGAGATCTTTAGCAAGGAAAAACGGTATTACGCCTTTTGGTCGGGAGAAATGTTGAAGAAGAGAGCGCATCACTTTGCACCCTTGCCGATCAGGTGACCACCCACGCGTGACGCGAATCTCCCACTCTCTCTCGAGTGTACGCGATGTGATAACAGCGAGATGTTTAAAGCACTACGAGACTCGGTGTCGTGTGTACATACATACAGTGCGCCTCTTATCCGGCACTAACGTCCAATAAACCGTTGAATAACAACGAGCCTCGCAGCGCCAGGCGGCGGCGACTCCTTGTGCCTTTCTCCATTCGCTCCTTTGTTCCCCTGGCATTAATCACTCGCTATCCCCGCTAAGACAGTTTGTGTGCACGCGCGTACTTCCATCTCTCCCTCGGACGTAGGTACCCTGCCAACCCTGCCACGATCCTGGCCAGTGAAAGGCCCATTTCACATGCCCCACAAACACAAGCAGAATCTGCGCCTCATTCCCGAAATTTCGTACAATAATCATCACTTTTTTCATCACCTGCTCAAAAATTACCATTGCAATATTTGAATTTTAATTCAAGACAGAAAAATGAGAGAAATTCGTTCTGCAAACTGACATTTGCACGCTTAAGGTGATGGCCTACGTAAAAATTTACTTAACGCTTACGTTGTCCACGTTATTTTACGGATAATTAATACTGTTAATTAGTACTCTGAAGTCTCGTCGTGGGCGCAAAACCAACGGGATTCCCCTGCGAGTTCGTATGTGCGTCGGGTGAACATGCAACTGCACATGTGACATGCATACCGTCGCGTCGTAAGTGCCGACGACGACCGACGTTACGCCGCGCCAATGGCACTCTCCTCTTGAGCCATTCTGCATTCGCAGATCTGGAATAAATTATGACGACGTAACCTCAATAAAAAAAATAGTCTGAAAATATAAAAAAAATCTGTCGAAAAAAATGTCCAAAATGTCACCAGTAGCAAAATATGTTTTATCGACCGGAAAAAAGGATTCGTTTTGCATAGAAGTGACAACAGAAATTTAATTTGTGTGAAAAATACCAAATTCTTTTGACGAAACGTGTGAGAATGAATTGGAAAAATAATCGCTCTAGAGCACGCTAATTAATTATTAATGTAATTACTAATTAATTGATAAAAATGGAGTTTAATTGGATTACAAAGCTTGTGTTACTTTTCCACGTGTTCCAGTTTCATTCTCCAGGCCTTCTCCGCAGAATCCATTAAAAAAAAATCCCTGGGGTCAGATAAATAGCGAGCCGCATAATTATGCAGGAAATCGTGCGTCCAATCAGCGCTCGCCAATTCGCGGAGATATCGGAGCGACGTCCTGCTCCGGACAGAGTTCCGATTGACCAATTCCATAGTCCAGGGCCTGGATCAGAAACGACTCGAGAATATCCTTGCACCTGACTCGATCATTGTCGACGGTCCGTCTAAGGATAAATTAATTAGCCGCACCGTTTCGAAAATTGTCCTCTTCCGGCAGAACGCGCCGTTAATTAGTTCAACTCGCGTCGAGTCGCGATGAATTTGCTTTTAAGCCCCCACCACTTTTCCGCTGCCCTTGTATTTACGTAATATTTTCGTCGCGGTCACTTTTTTTTCCTGAGAAACCGAGAAGAGCAGCGACGTTACAAAAAGCGAGATCGCATACAAGCGACTCGCGATGCATTCACGTATTCCAATTTTTGTGTACGGGGACTTTTCTTTCTTGGTTTTCCGTGCACGCATCTCGCGTGCGTATCTTCTATCCTTGGCACGACAGTGGTTAGTGTGCACGAATGCAGACGTGCGTGAGTTCGTGCGTGCTCCGTTCGTGTGGGAAGCGAGCCAAAGGAGAAGCGAAGCAACAGGCTGCTGCTGCTGCTGGTGCTGAGGGGTCTCTCTTTCTCGTGTTCAGCAGTGAGAAGTTCCCCGAGCGAATGGCACAAGGGTCGGAGACGACGAGAGAGAGAGAGAGAGAGAGAACGGAGGCCACCGTGCCTCTCTGAAATAAACGCTGCGTGCACCCGAGGAACGTCCTTCGGTGAAGCAAAAAAAAAAAAGTCCAATGAAATAAGAAGCATGAGATTATTTTATTTTTTTTAAGTGTGCCCAATTTATTGACAAAATACCAAATCGATACTAAATTGAACTTTTGTGGAATACTTTATTTTTCTGCAAGTTTGCTTGACATTATTTGGTTGATTAGACGAATGGGATTGTAATTCAATTAGCAGATATTCGATTTTTCGTTGAATCGTCATTTTTGCGGGATTAAATAGTCCGAATGACTTGTATTCTGTCTTAATCGATAAATGCTGATGCTTATTGATTGGTGGAGGTTTATCGCGATCGGAAAAAAAATTCGGCGCAGCTCCGAAAATTCCGCCTCCGCAGCCACGTCGTCTCAAGGCGCCCGCACCGTTTCCCGGCATGTGTCACGCGGAAACCCAGGCCCTCCCTTGGATCCTGAGCCACGCAGTGTTGTGATGCCACTCGCTTCCCACGTCCCTACTAGCCGAGTCGACGCACCGTCTGCAGCTTCTGGGAGAAAAATAAAATAAAATAAAAAAATAAACGTCTCGCTTGAAACGGGAACCGGGCCAACAACATGTTGATCGACGGGCGGGTCTCTCGGTGCTGCACGACCGTTCAAGAGAGCAGATAGCACCGGGTTGCCAATCGAATGTTTTTTGCGAGACTGAAACATTGATTCGACAAATTTTCCGAATTAAGGACCGCTATTTTTTGTGACATAGATAAAAGCATGTATTTCTTATAAATTCATCTGTAATTAATTTTTCTCGTTTATTTTTCGCATCGCCCTGGGGGAAAATGGTCATTAAAGGTCTTCAAATGAAGAATTGAAATAGATAGGACGGGGTTGCCAATCGAATGTTTTTTGCGAGACTGAAACATTGATTCGACAAATTTTCCGAATTAAGGACCGCTATTTTTTGTGACATAGATAAAAGCATGTATTTCTTATAAATTCATCTGTAATTAATTTTTCTCGTTTATTTTTCGCATCGCCCTGGGGGAAAATGGTCATTAAAGGTCTTCAAATGAAGAATTGAAATAGATAGGACGGGGTTGCCAATCGAATGTTTTTTGCGAGACTGAAACATTGATTCGACAAATTTTCCGAATTAAGGACCGCTATTTTTTGTGACATACATAAAAGCATGTATTTCTTATAAATTCATCTGTAATTAATTTTTCTCGTTTATTTTTCGCATCGCCCTGGGGGAAAATGGTCATTAAAGGTCTTCAAATGAAGAATTGAAATAGATAGGACGGGGTTGCAAATGGACGGGGTTGAAAATGGTCATTAAAGGTCTTCAAATGAAGAATTTAAATAGATAGGACGGGGTTGCCAATCGAATGTTTTTTGCGAGACTGAAACATTGATTCGACAAATTTTCCGAATTAAGGACCGCTATTTTTTGTGACATACATAAAAGCATGTATTTCTTATAAATTCCCCTGTAATTAATTTTTCTCGTTTATTTTTCGCATCGCCCTGGGAGAAAATGGTCATTAAAGGTCTTCAAATGAAGAATTGAAATAGATAGGACGGGGTTGAAAATGGTCATTAAAGGTCTTCAAATGAAGAATTGAAATAGATAGGACGGGGTTGCCAATCGAATGTTTTTTGCGAGACTGAAACATTGATTCGACAAATTTTCCGAATTAAGGACCGCTATTTTTTGTGACATACATAAAAGCATGTATTTCTTATAAATTCCCCTGTAATTAATTTTTCTCGTTTATTTTTCGCATCGCCCTGGGAGAAAATGGTCATTAAAGGTCTTCAAATGAAGAATTGAAATAGATAGGACGGGGTTGCCAATCGAATGTTTTTTGCAAGGCTGAAACATTGATTCGACAAATTTTCCGAATTAAGGACCGCTCCTTTTTGTGACATACATAAAAGCATGTATTTCTTATAAATTCATCTGTAATTAACTTTTCTCGTTTATTTTTCGCATCGCCCTGGGAGAAAATGTTCATTAAAGGTCTTCGAATGAAGAACCAAATTAACGAGTATATTTTGTTAGTTGCAAAATGTTTAATTCACCAGAAGAATGGAAATACCCCTTCGTCATTCGATCGTATTAATTCGGGACGATGGAAAGAAGCAAATACGCGAATTTGGGGTGCTTTCGAATCCTGAGGAGGGTATATTTAATCGATGACAAGTGAATTTGTATGACATTAATTGGTGATTTATGGGATTGTCAACATCGTGTAAATCGTCGAGTCGGAGTGTGTTTTTCGGTGGTTGCTATTCGTAGAAAGTGAGTTGCCAAATGTACACGGATGTATTGTCGTGTACCTCCTGCCGACGCGGAATCGAACCATCGACCATCTAATAAGAACCCTCGAACACGCACTCTCATAATGCATCGTTGGTTTTATCGGCAAACACGGGCTACGCGGGTTGCATATAAAGTGAGTAGCAGGTAGGCAGACAGGCGGCGAGACAGCCAAGCAATGAGCTACGCCGGATTCTTAAGGGGCAGCCACAGATCGCTAACTTTTCGCCTTCATCTCCACTGAATTTCAAAGATCCACTCCATATTCCACTTTGGCCTAATTTTTTTTTTTTTACCGTCGACTAATCCCCATTTCTCTTCACACAATCATAAATTAGTGTCTAATTATTCCTGTAATTGAATTATAAAACGGATTCGCAAGACAATTCTTTATTCCTGCTATTTTTTTAATTTAAATATGTGTTTTCATGATTTAAAAAAAAATGTACCATGTCTTCCTGGTTGAATTTCACTTGTTGTTCCATTTTTTTTTCATTTAACAATAAAAATGCAACTTTTGTGTAATCAAGATGAAAATCCAATTTTTTTTACTTTTTTTTTTTTCTGGGCGTTATTGTAAGCGACAAATAAAAAAGTTAAAGATATGTTTCACGCTGAAAACAACACGTAACGAAATGCAGATAAATTATCGGGGACCTTTGAGCTCCGCTCGAGATAAAGTACCACTCATCTTTCAATTACGCACGGCGCATTATTAATTGCCATGGTCCAGGCGATAGAAGAAAGCACCCACGACCTCTCGCTGCCCCTAAAATTTCTCAATAATTTCAAACTTTTCAATTAACCGTATCTCCAAAGCGCAGCGAGACCCTCTTTCGTTGTTGAGATACGCCCGCTCGCTCATTAGGGCATTCGCTTTATCGGCTGCTGCGCTCTCTTCGCGCCAACTGTTCGGCTTGACGTCATCGCCTCAGGAATAAGATAGAGAGCCATGAGATCCAAACAAACATCGCGAGCTTCGAGTTTCGTCCAATTCCTATTAAGCTATCGCCAGCGAATCCCACCGCGTTTATTGTATACGTGCGTACCACCCAATTCGTTACGAGACAAAAAAGTTAGTGGCAACAACTGATTTATCGAACCCGACAACCAACCGAAAAATCTTAAGCAGCGTCCGAAATAATTTTATCGCACTAGTGTCGTAAAGCATTTATTTTTTTCATCGACTTCCTCTTCATTCCTGATCATCGAATGCTGATCTTAAATTTTTTCCCTATTTTTTTAAACAAATGCCCAAAAAGTGTCGTTTTTCGCACCCCTTTTTTCGTATTTAAAAAATAAATCTCCAATTTTCTGCACTCTTCAGCATCGCAATAATAAAAAAAAAAAAAATTGAATTCGTCGAAAATTTCTATTATGAATTCAGATTTTTTTTTTTTTTTTTTTTCGTAATGCAGAAATGTGACACGTGTTCTTGATAGAATTTCGCGGAAGGCTAAATGTTGTCAGCCTTTCGGAATTCCAGAAATTCCCTTGATGATATCACGCCAAGCTTTAACAAAAAAAAAAAGACTCATCAAGAAAATAAATCAACATGCTGAATGAAAACGCAACGGGGACTCGTAACTGCGCTGGTAGCCCTTGTAGAAAATGATCTGGATGATATTGAGCTCGAGAGTCTCGATCGGACAATGTGCGAGCTGCGAATCGTTAATCAAGCGGACAATCACTTTAATCGAGACACGCGATCGACTCGACGTATTGTCGCACGTGCAGTCTTCAAACACACACGTCTGATTATCGCATGCACATATGTACACAAACACGTGTGTATGTACATGGATCCCTTGTAATCTATGGCAAGTCGATACCACAAATTCCTTATCAATGATCAAACGAGACGATGAATCATATGTTCGGCGGCATGGATCGAATAAAATTGCCAATTAGTCGCGTGGGTAATGCTCGAATAATAAATGGCGAATCGAGCGTGAAAATTTGTATACGATAGCATCCTGCTTTCGACGAACTATGAGTGGCTGCGCAGCAAGTCTCGTAAATCGGTAAACCATTCACGCCGCCCAAGTGATCTCACCATAATAAATACATGGGTTGGTGACAGTCAAGAAGAATCCCACGAACATTAGTTAGAGAAACTCGAAAAAAAAAAAAAAATTGATCGATCTTCCAGTCGCTAATTGCTCAATAGGCTAAAATCGTTAACCCTTTAAGCGGAGGCAGTCACACCCAAATTGATGATACTCATCGACAAATATTTCTCCAGCTTATCTGTTAATTTGTATTTTTAATATGCTTTTAAAAATTCCTCATTGCAAAAGCACTTTCCTGAAAAAATAAATCACTTTTAAACACTCGGGCCCTTAATGATTGAAAAATAAAATAGTATTTTCGGCTACTTTGAAATCGAGCCCTGTAATTAATGAAATAAATTCGAAAATGGTTTTTGTAAAATTGTAAATTAATGTAAAGTTGATGTGAAATACAATTTTGTGGCTCGTTTCCGAAAGATCTTCACTGACACTCATTGTTACATTGAAATAAATAAATATATAAATATTTTGAAAAATGATAAATTGTGGGAAATTCGCTGGGCTCGCCAGCTGAAGGGCTAATAAAGTCCATCGCATTTTATGGTGGTCCTCGAAGAGCATTAGTGCATCGCTCTCTGCCGTTACGAATTCAATTATCGGTCGACACGGTTGATTAAAAAAATTACTTAATTAAGGGTCCCAATTTGAGGAGAGGCTCTCATTGACAGTGGACCACGAGTGTCATTTGCACATTTATGATGCGGGTCCGCGCTCGAGGTGCTCCTTCGTTACTTTTTGCCCAGCGTGTGAACCCGTTTACCTCATTTTCAGCCGGCGTATCGTCCAATCGTTTTAACAATGAAATAAAGACGTTTGTAATCGTCGAAACATTTATCTCCGACCAATTCGACGCTGTTGTTTCCTTGCCTTCTCGTACTGACTGCATTATCGAACAATCAATGCCCCATCATCGCGTAGGTGAGTCAAGTACCCATGCCCATTCGCATTTAGCGTTCATTCAAACTTTACCTCGGATTTATATCGCGAGTGGAGAGCCCCGAAGGTTCTTCCCAGCACATGAGATCTCTCAATGTATTTATTCCTCATTCTTCAAGCATTTTTCTATTTTTTTTTTACCCATCACTATTTTCCCATGGATAAGTGTTTAGTCGCTTCACTCGCGTGTTGCTTATATCACGCACCTTCAACCGCACATGTGCATTTAATTACTTGGAAATAAACATTTTTTCGGCACATATTTGGTACACATTTTTGTCGGTATCCATTTGTGAGTTCATGGTATTTTTTTTCCCCATAAAAGTTTCAATCTCAAAGATTATGCGGAGGGTATGTTCATTAATTACTTTTTTTTAAATATAATTCTTCATTCACATTGTCCAAAATAATTATAATATTCTTAAACTAAATTTTTTAGGCGACGTATTTGCCGGTTTTTCATTTTTGCCCCATAGACAAAAATGATATTGTGATTTTTGAATAAAATTTCAAATGCGCCTAAGCATATCTCGCATTACAATGAACTTTACCAACCGTGAAGAAAAAAAAAAAAAAACCACAGATTCGGTGCGGGTTTGGTGAATTCATCAAGATTGTCGAGGGAACGTTGAGTTGTCGCACTGAGAGGCGAGTGAGATTTACATATCGTCGCTTCGCACAGTGGAAAAGACTCGACAAGATAAATAGAGAGGCAGAAAAAAAAAGGAAGCGAGTCGACAAGTGTGTTTGTTTCATGGGCAGGCCCTCGTCGTAAAAAAAAAAAAAAAACGGTGGGTAAGCCACTCACGTAGCATCGGGAGTGGCTTTTTCGGTGAATACTCCGCTCAGGAATTAACATCATCCGCAAAACGCAAATCCTACGGCACATCGACGCGGACGGCCACCACAATTTTTTAGCACCACGTCCCACTGGAGAGCTTCGCCCACGCGTCCGCGTTAGAGTTTGCTTCCTAGCGATTTTACACGTATTCCCGTAGCAACCATATACGCAACCGGTTTACCGTACCACACACTTTTTTCGTTACCTTGCAATCAGGAAATTACATTCTGTCCATTTGGTCAATTGTCGTTCCCATCCCGCAATTTCATGGAATAATAATAAAAGCATGGATTAAAAAAAACCCCATGTTATCACGACCCTTTTTTTTTTAACATGAAAAAAAAAAAAATTTTTTTATAGGAGAAAGTGAAAATACTAAAAATTGTATGTGCCATAAAATTTTTATTTGATTTTGTGAATACTGCAATTTTTAAAAATGTATTTAATAAGTGAAACAAGAAGTTTTGAAAATATGTAAATAAAAATTGAATGTAAATGGAAAATTAAACTGTCATTTGATTTTTTAATTTTATAAGTATTTTAAAAAATTTTATTTATTTTTTCTTTTACTTAAAATAATTCCAAAATAAATATGTTCATAATAGCGGCAATTTCTGTAAAGCACCAGGTGTCGAGAGGGTAAAATGAGCCACGAGATTTTTTTTGTTCAGGGGGTGTGAATTATTGACAATGGGGCGATCGATCGCAAATAGCCACCTTCGACACCTCAGGAACTTTCCTATGGGACGCAGCTGTCCCACAGAAATAAAAAAAAAAAGAGCGAGTGCTGTTGCGTACCCACCGCGAGAGTCTTGCGATCGAGCGCGATAAGAACCGAGTGTACGTATAGAAAAGCCGTGCGAGCCACCTCGTTGCGTTTTACACGCAAAAGGTCACAGCCTGCAGGAAAGCAGGTACACGTCTTTGTGGTGGATGTGTGCTCGGTGCATACACGCTGCTGCACCGCTGCGCCGAGATCTGCTCGCTCCACTTGCGCTACGTAAGCATAGATATGGGCGAATCCGCACCAATTCGCCCTGGCTCCATTTTTTCGACCTTACCTCCGATTTTTCAACATTTTTATCCCAAATCTAAAACGAGGCCAAAAGAAAAAAAAATTTCATCTCATCATACCTTAAAAAAAAAGGAAAAAATTATGTTGGGCGTGATTTTTTCGACCTTACCTCCGATTTTTCAGCATTTTTATCCCAATTCGAAAACGAGGCCAAAAAAAAAATTTTTATCTCATCATACCATTAAAAAAAAAATTATTTTGAGCGTAATATAAAAATATGAAAAAATGTCCAAAAACCCCTTGGCCTATCAAAAAAATACCAGCCCTAGACCTAAAACAAAAAAAAAAATGTAATTCATAATTCTTTTAAAAAAAAAAAAAAACCTGTTGGCCCATTTCAAAATTGTCAAACCAAGAAGCAAAGTTTGCTCGTTTGCTCCCATTAAAAATTGTCTTTTTATGCAGTCAATAAAAAAAATAAAAAATAAAAACTTCTGTTTAGCTTTTTGCGTTGGAATAACAAGATTAAAAATGACCAAAATAGCAAAATTACGGGTTGCCGGTTGGAATCGGTGCGAATTGCCCCGTATATTGGACGTTACACGCGTATATATGTGCACAAGCCTATGTATATATTTACTGCACCGCGAGCAATGCACCGAGAAGTGAAAGTTCCAGGCTCGAAACATTCGCAGACCCCTTGCTTAAGAGTGCACCGTGTGTCCCCTAGAACTTCGCCAATTTCTATTCATCCTTCAGACAGAATTTCACCTTGTGCGAGTCGAGATAACCGGTAATCATTTTTCGCTCGTACATTGTCGACTCGACGCAGAGAGAAAAAAAGAAAAATCTCACGTTAATTCCTCGGAGGGATATGGTTCGTGGATTTTAATTGTCATCAGGAGCCTGAGCGCCTCTCACGACTTACCTACACCTTGGAAAATCTCCGCCCTCACACTACTCTCTCTTTCTCTTCTTGCATTTATCTTCTCTTTTCTTCGCGTATGTGCGAAAATGAGACGATACGTGTGCAACGTACGCGAGCTCCTTCCTGCGCCTTCGTTGTCACGCTAGTAGGGATTCTTAAGGCTGTACAAATGACAATTTGTACTCACAATGACGTCACGATAATATCCTTGAGAAACTCGTTCTCCAAGCGATCTGAGCTCCAGAAATAAAAAGTGCGTTCTTTAAAGAAGGAAAGTGAGTTACCATTCTTTATTTTATTTTTTCGCTAGAATAAAAAAGAAGCAAAGATGTCCCCAAAAATATTTACATAACCATGAAGAAGCTCTCCTCGGGGTAAAAAATGCTCGGAAAATAATTCACAAGCTTCTACTTTGCATTTTTCTTCTACGTGGAATTGAATGACTGTTTAAAAAAAAAGGAAAAATTTAATCAATCAGCAAATCAAATTTAATGGCCGATTTTGAGTGCCCGATTTTTCCAGGGTAATTTTCATTGGAATAAGAAAATTCATTGCGTCGATGTCTGCGTGTTGTTGAAGCGACGAAGAGCGATTGAAAAAAAAAACGGCGTGAATAAATTATGCTAATGATTTCCACTTTGCGCCGGTGGCTAATTAATGCTCTGTGAAAATAGCGTCAATTAATGAACGATTCTCGAGGCTCACGAGGTATTTATATACACTGGTTCAAGAAAACTTAACGCGCCGTCGTAAAAACCGCAGAGAGGCCTGCAATATAGCGTGCACTTTTGTCCTCATTCTCTAAATTCGATCGAGTCGTCATAAGAACAGGACGTCCTAATAATCCTCGTGGCGAGATAGCAATTCCTTGCATCGCATGGGCACCAACGACGCTCACTAGTTTTATCAAGGCGCAGGCAAACACCGCCAAGTTGTAACAATATTGCGCAACGACATCCTCTCTTGCGTTACCGTACTCCTGTATGCAGTTGTAACTCGTTGGTACTACAATACTCTACATACAGCGGCACTACAACTTATATTACTGCAGTCAGCTCTCCCCAAAGTAGCACTCTGTAATTTCGCGTTTCCCCTCGATTCTTTTTCCAGGCTATTGTGGTTTTTATTGTGGCAACACGCACCACGAAAATGTGCCGATTTTTCGTTTTTCTAATCGCACACATAAACGCGAATCAAAAAATTGGTATCACCGATAAAAAAGTCGAAACGTTGGATGGTCATGTTCGATGACATTTTTTTTACTTGGCCATTTTTGCCGTGTTTTTGTAGCAGCTTTTGGTCGTGGTGGTTTTCTTATCAAAGGTTTTCTTATCTTTTTTCATCTGTCGCTTGATGGTCAGTGAACAAAAGTAGAAAGGCAGAAATTTGACGTTTGGCTTTAGGAAGAAGCAATTATTTCTGGGTAGAAATTTGTCGTTTTTACGGAAAAGCTTTCTCGTCGGGTGTTCACACCTCTTCGCGAATAGCATCGTTTGGCACGGCTATCCGATTTCCGCTGGTCTCGCAATTCCATATGGTTCAAGGTATCAGCATTATGGTGCAATTATTTCTGGGTTGAAATTTGTAGTTTTTACGGAAACGATTTTTCGACTGCAGAGCTTACTGCGAAAAGCTTTCTCGTCGGGTGTTCACACCTCTTCGCCAATAGCATCGTTTGGCACGGCTATCCGATTTCCGCTGGTCTCGCAATTCCATATGGTTCAAGTTATCAGCATTATGGTGCAATTATTTCTGGGTAGAAATTTGTCGTTTTTACGGAAACGATTTTTCGACTGCAGAGCTTACTGCGAAAAGCTTTCTCGTCGGGTGTTCACACCTCTTCGCGAATAGCATCGTTTGGCACGGCTATCCGATTTCCGCTGGTCCGCAATTCCATATGGTTCAAGTTATCAGCATTATGGTGCAATTATTTCTGGGTAGAAATTTGTAGTTTTTACGGAAACGATTTTGTCGACTGCAGAGCTTACTGCGAAAAGCTTTCTCGTCGGGTGTTGACACCACTTCGCGAATAGCATCGTTTGGCACGGCTATCCGATTTCCGCTGGTCCGCAATTCCATATGGTTCAAGTTATCAGCATTATGGTGCAATTATTTCTGGGTAGAAATTTGTAGTTTTTACGGAAACGATTTTTCGACTGCAGAGCTTACTGCGAAAAGCTTTCTCGTCGGGTGTTCACACCTCTTCGCGAATAGCATCGTTTGGCATGGCCATCCGATTTCCGCTGGTCTCTCAATTCCATTGGCATTATGGTGCAACAATGCCGATGTCTACGTATGCAAACAATTCGAGACACGACTGCATCGTCGACGCAGGCAAATTTTTACGATTTCGCAGCATCGGTGGGCGTATAATACAAACGATAGGAACTCGCAGGTGTTCAACGATCGACTTGACTGTGCTGCCGGTCGCCTGCCTACCTTCACAATGTCCAATGTTCTCCATGTCCATTTATCGAATGTATTGAAATTTATTCGACTTCCTGCTATCGATTATTGCACAATCAATTGTTGTATCGCATATCATCTGCCATATATTTGTTGCGTGAACGATATTGCCAAAAAGGTACATCGTGCTATTTTATTCAGCTGCTCCCTATTTTTCCGCAAGGCGTACGGACACTTCTTCGGCTCTTCATCTTTTTTTTTTTTTTATTAATCCATCCTCGTCTTATTCGTTTTTCCTGCCTCTCCTGGTCCAGCGGCAAGACACAAAGCCTGCGTCGCTGACACAGCCTCCAGGAGTTCCCAGGACTACGACGGACAAAGAATTCTAAAGATTCAAACGAACTTGCGCTCCTCGTTCCCGACACATCGACGTTTTTTTGCCTTCATCGTATGCTCTTGCAAATCACGTCGAGTTATCATCGAATAAATTCGACATATTCACTCCGCAAATTGTAGTTTGACAGGACATTCGTTATAAGCTAAAAGTTTGATCAATAATTGACACAAAAGTTCATTAATACCTCGTGCAAAAAATCATAGAGAGACGGAATTGAAATTGAAACGATTTTTTTTTAAATTCAGCTTACGACAATAAAAAATAAAACTTTGCATATTTATTCCTTATACAAGATTCATTTACGAGGAAGCAAAAAATTATTTTATTCTCGCGCAATAATTCATAATCATTTAGTCAAAAAAAAAAGATATATTTTATGTCTTACTCCGTCTAACTTCGCTCCGCTAATTCGTTACGGTGATGAATAATTTTGCGCAATATTTAAGCTTGCGGTTCATCATTTCTCTGCGTAAAAACTTGCGTTGTGTGCGGCAGGCTCGGTAATTCAAACCAGATGCCGCATAAAGCGAGACTTGTGTGGATGCGCATACGAGACGTCACTCATGATGAGGGTACAAAAAATTGGTCGGCACAAGAAAAAAAAAAAAAATGGAGAAGCAAACGAACAAGTGGATTTCGCTGATCGGACGTGGACACGAAGCCTCTGGGATCGTGGTAGATTTTTGTAAACGTATGAGACAAAACGAGTGTCGCATTCGCGGTCATACGATACGCCAGAGTCTCGGGTTTAATCGTTCAATCCGTCACGTGTGTTAGTCCTCGGTGTGTTCGCCTTGTTGTAGACTCTGCAAATTCCGTCACGCTGTACCTCCGATACAGGACACTGCGCTCGTCTTCAGGATATCGCCGAGAAAAAGAGACACCAGTGCCTCGCTTCTCTTTTATTTTATAAAAATGCTAACGACTGCGTTACGTAAAAAAAAAAAAAAATGTTTCGCTGTTCCACGAACGTTACTTGCATCGACGCATGTTCCTCGTGTCCAACGATACGACACTAGTTTTCAAAATATTCCACGAGTTTAACGCAGTCAATTGTCTTTGCGGGTCGACCTCATCGATCGATATCGACGTTCAAACTAATTTTCAATAATCGCATCTCGTTGGCGTTTTAAATACTTGCGAGAATATTTATGAAAATTCATAAACGCTCTTCAGGAATTTGGCGGTGAAAAAATATCGATTTTGTTGGTGACATTTTTTGGTTTAAGGGAACCAAAAGCGAGTATCCTTTTTTTAGCGTTCCATCAAAGGTTTACCAGTGAGAAAATTATTATTATTATTCATTACCAATAATCGAATCTCGTTGGCGTTTAAAATACTTATGAAAATTGCTAAACGCTCTTCAAGAATTTGGCGGTGAAAAAAATATCGATTTTGTTAATGACATTTTTTGGTTTAAGGGAACCAAAAGCGAGTATCCTTTTTTTAGCGTTCCATGAAAGGTTTGCCACTGAGGAAGTTATTACTATTATTAATTACCAATAATCGAATCTCGTTGGCGTTTAAAATATTTATGAAAATTGCTAAATGCTCTTCAAGAATTTGGCGGTGAAAAAATATCGACTTTGTTTATGACATTTTTTGGTTTAAGGGAACCAAAAGCGAGTATTTTTTTTAGCGTTCCATCAAAGGTTTGCCACTGATTAAACACTGGCAACTGTTAATTGTGGGATCTTTTTGAATTGAATAAATTTTTGTTTCCGTCTCGATCGGATTTCAAAAGCTTTTTTACCATTCAGCTCGTGTTGCTCTCTGAGGGAAACTCGACGCGCATTCGTTTCCGGCATCAATAAACATTTTGGTAACCCGGCCTCGAACTTTGTCCATTATTAAACCGAATCATCGACAAGAGTCGATGAACTTCACTGCGCATGCTAAATTTCCGTCATGCGAGTCGTCTCCGCTGTTACCAGCGATAGTTAGCTATTTTTTTTAGCTTCGTCAAGTCAATGGCTCGCATGTCATCGACACATGCCTCATAAAAGAACTGAAAAAAAAAAAAAAAAAAAAAAATCCCTCAAATAAATTTTTTCCACCTTATTTCATTTTTGTTCTCCAATTTTCCAAACGCACTTTATTTACTTTGAATATTTAAATGACGCGAAAAATGTCTAAAAATCATTTATCGTCCTAAATTATTATTATCATTTCAAATCTTTACCACAATTTTATAATCGCTAGGCTCATAAAAAAAAATCTCAGTGATCTTACAGTAAATATCTATAACCTACGAAATATTTTGTTATTTTTGTGCAGAACAACAGTTCTCATTACACCGGAAGTCTTGCAATAAAATTTAATTCGTCGAATTTCGTAGAATTTTCTCATATACTGTTTCGGTTGTGTACATAACTTATTCACTCGTGTACACCTTAAGTATTCTTCAGCCCGTTTCTCCAACGACAGTTTTGCCTCGGTCTCGGTTCGAGAACTCTGCCGAGGTCGCAAACGGTACGTTCGTGCATATATATATAAACACACATAAAAGTCACATATATATATATATATATATGCGGTTCGAAATGTGACTTTTCGAAGGCCCATAATGCAAGCAAAAAAAAAAAGGAAAAAAGTTGTTGCAATTCTGTGAATGAATATAGAATTTCACGGTGTAGATATCCAAGCAGCTGCGAGGACTTCTCGTATCGTCAACTTGAGATTTCCGCCTTGCAGTCGATTTCTCGTTCACTCGCCATGCAAAATCCTTTCTTATTTCGTTCCGCAGAGTTAGGTACTATCTGGTCCCTTCCCAGAGGACCGAAGGGCCCTCTTCAGTTGCACAGATATCAGAGCGCTCGGATTACACACTCGCCGAGTGTTCAACCCTTTGTTTCACTTCCCATCTCCCGTGTGGATAAGTGCGGACGGAAATCTTATCTCAGCTTCCGATCTTCAGCGCAGATAAAACAACCCCGGAGACAGGACGGAGCATCCTACTTCCTATTCCCAGGTGACCCTCGAATATCTCACGATTTTGAGGGCTCCCAGTCGCGGGAGTCTCGAAATTCTACTTGTCCGCAGCTTTCAACAAAATTTCATACTCCCTTTTCATTGAAAAACGTAACGCCGAAAATAAATTTTGTTTAAAAAAGCCAAAGAAATTTCTTTTTCTTCAAACTTCAGGAAAAGTATTGGAAAAAAGTATAATAATAATAATATAAAACTATATATATAAACATGGCAAATTTTATGGAGGCCCTTCTTCCAAAAGTTACTTGTAATTTCCGAATTACACAGGCAGACAGAATTTTTTTTTTTTCAAATCTAGAATACCAAAAAAAAAATTGCCTCTGTCAGAATTCGAGTCCTGTTTTTTTTGTATTCGATGAGAAGGTACGAAAAGGCGTTTTTTAAAATGTCTAAGATGTCAGCATACGTTTTTTTTTTTTTTTTTTAATGCAGTGAGGAAAAATTAATAGCGTAGCGAGGAAGAATAGAACGTGAGCGTTTCGTCGAAAGGAAAGGGGTTTGCCAGAAGCATGCCCACTTCGGAAGAAGTTTAACCTGCTACCGGTGCGCGGTACAGGATGGTGCACACAATGAGCAGATGGTTCGTGCTGGATCAGCGCGAAGCTGTGTCTCGTTCCCGTCGTAGTGTACACATCCTCGTGGACGGGCGGTTTGCCCGTCGTGTGAACCTCCGTCGAGATCCATATGCTCTTTGCCCATAGGATTTACCGAGACCAGCAGCGCGTCTATGTCCATCTTTGGCAAGTGGTTTGAGACGAGCTTCCTCGGCATCGTCCATCGTTACTTCGCCTCTTCAGCGACGAGCGAACTGTCCGTAAGGTTAAAATTTAACCTGGCGCATCCAGCGCCTACCTACAACCTCATTAACATCGATTACCGGCTTCGACTGATTTTTAGCGCACGCAACAATTTTCAAGTGACTCATCAAAGTATTTTGGATGTCTTCAGGTTCGACCTTGTCAATGATACTCGCATTTTTTCGAAAAATAGTTACCCTAACTATGCAAAAAAAAAAAATGCACTGCAGTAAAAAAAAAGCGGTTGATAAAATCATATCAACTCGTCTCTGCTCTATGGAAAATGATCGCACTTGAAAATTCGAGCATAGAGAGTAGCGAGAAACAGAAATGGATGAAATGTGCTTCGAGTGATTTTTAACTGTGCGCAACAATTTTCAAGGGACTCATCAAAGTATTTTGGCTCTCTTCAGCTTCGACCTAGTCAATGATACTCGCATTTTTTCGAAAAATAGTTACCCTAACTATAAATTTAAAAAAAAATGCACTGCAGTAAAAAAAAAGCGGTTGATAAAATCATATCAACTCGTCTCTGCTCTATGGAAAATGATCGCACTTGAAAATTCGAGCATAGAGAGTAGCGAGAAACAGAAATGGATGAAATGTGCTTCGAGTGATTTTTAACTGTGCGCAACAATTTTCAAGTAACTCATCAAAGTATTTTGGATGTCTTCAGGTTCGACCTAGTCAATGATATTCGCATTTTTTCGAAAAATAGTTACCCTAACTATGGAAAAAAAAAAAAATGCACTGCAGTAAAAAAAAAGCGGTTGATGAAATCATATCAACTCGTCTCTGCTCTATGGAAAATGATCACACTTGAAAATTCGAGCATAGAGAGTAGCGAGAAACAGAAATGGATGAAATGTGCTTTGAGTGATTTTTAACTGAGCACAACTATTTTCAAGTAACTCATCAAAGTATTTTGGCTCTCTTCAGCTTCGACCTAGTCAATGATACTCGCATTTTTTCGAAAAATAGTTACCCTAACTATAAATTTAAAAAAAAATGCACTGCAGTAAAAAAAAAGCGGTTGATAAAATCATATCAACTCGTCTCTGCTCTGTGGAAAATGATCGCACTTGAAAATTCGAGCATAGAGAGTAGCGAGAAACAGAAATGGATGAAATGTGCTTCGAGTGATTTTTAACGGGGTGCAACAATTTACAAGTAACTCATCAAAGTATTTTGGCTCTCTTCAGCTTCGACCTAGTCAATGATACTCGCATTTTTTCGAAAAATAGTTACCCTAACTAAAAAAAAATGCACTGCAGTAAAAAAAAAGCGGTTGATAAAATCATATCAACTCGTCTCTGCTTTATGGAAAATGATCACACTCGAAAATTCGAGCATAGAGAAACAGAAATGGATGAAATGAGTAGGACAATGGGGCAAGAAGAAGGAGATTCACCGGGGAACGAGTCCTTCTGCGCATAACTTGAAGCTGTTGGCAGTCGAGGTGAATGGTGGGGAGCAAAAAGTCGCGAGAGGGAGAGAATGTACGGAGTGTACTGTAGAGTACACCGGCAGCAAGTTCGTGCGGTGGAGGCTATGGAATATACGGACTATACGAGACGACGAGGACGAGGACGGAGGCTTTTTTTCGTGGCGAACCGTACGCGCGCGGTTCTCCAACCGGCTGCCACTTCTATTCGCATTTTGCCGGTGTGTGCTATCTTATCCGGCCGGGCGTACGAACGCCAGAGTGTAAAACAATGAGGTCGCCATGTTTTTCTTCTTCGCCTTCTCATGGCGACCGAAACGCGTACGGCTGTGGAACTCATCGCCGTATAAGCCCGTTTCGCTGCCGCCTGCTGCTCGCCTCTCTTCCTTCCTTCTACTTGGAAGGCTCCTCTCATCCGTGACGCCCTACCTTTGCTCGTAACGTCAGTCGAAGTACGACGCGTCTACGATCATTTCTGTATACATGATCCAACGTCATGTTTAGGAACCGTTTCTGCTCCTCAGGCTCGTCTCATCGATGACGTTTACGCTCCTTTTGCAGCTCGTTCCTCGTCGAAAAAAATGTTTTTTTCAGAATTGTTCAGCATAATTCTCACATTCATTTGATGAGCCTCGGTTTATTCGCTTTTGCGATCAAAGGAACCATCGCAAACGTACGTCCATGAAACGTGGTACCATAATGGCGATTTTATAATGACTTCACCGTAAATAGCAAAAATGGGACCCAAAAATACGAAATTCCTGTGTATTCGTTTCGTTGAACTGTTTTATTTTGAGATTTTCATGAAAATCCGGCTGCCAAATTAATTTATCAAGATTCCATTTGAAAAAAAAAAAAAAAAAAAATCTGTAGTAAATTCAGGCATTAATTTTTCGCGCTAACATCTGTCTCGTTTTGTTCGCTTTTGCGATCAAAGGAACCATCACAAAAACGTGCATGAAACGTGGTACCATAATGGCGATTTTATAATGACTTCACTGTAAATAGCAAAAATGGGACCGAAAAATACAAAATTCCTGTCTTCGTTTCCTTGAATTGTTTTATTTTGAGATTTTCATGAAAATCCGGCTGCCAAATTAATTTATCAAGGTTCCATTTGAAAAAAAAAAAAAAAATTCTGTCTATCCATTGTCGAGAAATATTACCGGGGAATACCCCGGATACATAGTAAATGCATAATTGCAGCATTAATTTTCCGTGCCAACATCTGTCTCGGTTTATTCGCTTTTGCGATCAAAGGAACTATTATAAACACGTCAATGAAGCGTGGTACCATAACGGCGAGTATTTACACGAGCTAAGCTCGTGGGTATCTCAACTCTTGCGTGGATGTGCGATGCTCTGAATAATACGCAGCTCGATATTTTCGCGAAATCCAGTGAGTGATTTCGCCAATTATTGGCCAAATCTCCCAAAACTGTTATTTCAAATTTGTAAAATCGTGTGAATTTCTCAGTGCTCCGAAAATTGGTGGATATGAGACATTTCAAAAAATGTAATGCTGCCCTCGTTTGTTGCCAAAGTTCGGCTGGCCAATTTTTTTCCCACCTATTCCGATTTCGATTTCACCATGAAAAAAAAATTACGCACGCCCAAATCTCTGGAAAATTTGTCACATTTTTAACGGTGCGCGTAATCTCTTCCTTTTTTCGACGAGTCGATAAAACACCTCTCGAAAAATAAGGTTGTCCTTACTCCGTCCGCTGGAATTATCGGCAGCACTTGCGCGTCTCGGGGAGCGGAAATTTCCGTACCGGTTACCGATTTCCTGGTTTCGTCGGTAAAGAAGAAATGCGCAAAGAAATCATGACTGTCGCTGGGTACTTGAAGAACGCTCTGCGGCTCTCAAAACGATCACTGCCTTACCGACCGAGACGACACACACAAAACTTTCGACTTTCACCGCTCTTGAATATTCTCCTGTGGCGCTGTCGGTCGGTTAAAAATGCGAACAAGAAGTGGCTCAAGGAAGCCGCGCCGCTGGTGATACGAAGCATGGACCAAGAACCTCTCGTGACGCCACGGCATCTTGGAATTTCCAGTTAGCCAGCAGCCGAGTTATAAATTTTAATTGCGCAACGCTTCCGGGTATTTGAGGCTTGTGACTATTGGAAAATGTTACCGTTCTCCATAATGGCGTCTTCGATGCTCCGAATCCTTTGCTTATATATATTATACATAACATACTATACGATATATATATATATATATATATGTATTATGTATAGTACGCTATACATAAGCTGATTCGATTGTGCATAACTAATCGAGCGGAAAGCAAGAACGTTAGACGGCTACACAGCGATTCAAGACGAACAAAAAAAAAAAAAATTATCGCACCTACGTCACCAGAGCAGCAGTCAAAAGTCGTGGAACGAATCTGGCCTCTCGCTGACACCGCTCGTACGCATTAATTAGTCCCGAGACGTTACAACAATACGCTCCTAAGTCGAGCCAAGTTTCACGTAGTTTTTTGTCGTCGCTTCCAAAGTTCGAAGGCCAACGCGACTCTCGTTCGTTCTCCAAAGCACTTGTGCCACGGTAAACGACTAACATGACGAGCAGAAAGAGCGCCGGATTCCTTTATGCTTGAAATTGTGGATCTAGGACAAATATTAAATATAAAGAAAGAGCGTTCTCGAAACTTGGTCTTATTTGTCCAAAAACCCATTTTTTTTTTTTTTAATATCGAGGACCTGAGAGCGTTTCGCCGAATCCAGGAAACAAGGCACTTTTCATTTTTATTTTTTTTTTTGCGGCAAAATAAGCGATAAAATAATTAGTGCATGGAATTCCTGAGACGATTTTTTCATGAAAATAACAAAACGAAAATTACAATTTTTTTTTTCTGCGATAAGTTAACATATTTTAATTATTGTTATTGGCTGTTTTTTTGGTTAAACCTGCGGCAACGTGAAGAAAAATTCATGTTTATAGTTGAACGATATTTTGCATTTGACAGTTAATTTTGATATTTAGTTGCTGAAGAGTGGAAATTCGCGAATGCCGGAGATTCGTGACGATTGCTGTATCGCCGTGTATGTCGAGCAATTTTATCATGTGTGTGTGTGTGTGTGTGTGTAGGGTGAAAAATACACGCAGCGTGCAGTCGTTTTTTACCTCCGGAGGCTCCGCTCTTCTTCTCGTGCGCGCGCGGGTGTCTGCGCTACCTTGGGGTCGACGGCCTTCATCAGGATCGTGAGCCCCGTGTCCAGCATCACCTACCGGACGGCGGACGAAACTGCCCTCTCGTAATCCGCATTCTATGAGAAAGTCCCGTTATCGGAGTCACGACCTGAAGGGAAAAGAACGCTGCGACAATATTATGTTGAATCCTTTTATTCTTCAGAGCGCAACGTCTAAACTCTATTCTCAGCGAAGGATAATAAGTGTCATTAAAAAAAGGTAGATCATATCCATAATCATCGTTTAATTATTACGTTAAAATCATTTTACCTGAAAAGCGACAGAAGATAATATTATAAATGTGGTAATATATTTTTTTTCATGGTAGATTTATTCTAATGCCTTTTGAATTATTTAAAAATAAATATTCACGTAAAAATCTCATAATTAATTGAACGCTCTACAATTATACACCAATAATAATAATAATAATAATAATAATAACAACAACAACAATAATAATAATAATGATAATGATAATAATAATAATAAATATGTATAGTAATTTGTGCGTTAAAAATAATGAGATAATACAATTAAATCATAATTAGATGCTCCGTCCAAGGTGTCATTGTGTCTGGAACATAATCACCTTACGGTTATGTATCCCGAGGGACGTCGGTCCTCTTTCAACGAAACGAAAGGATAAAACGTGTCGTGCGGTACTGTTCGTAATTGTTTCTCAACCCTCAAGCACACAAGCCAAGCCGTGTCTTTTCTGACGCATCGATCCTATGAATATTAATGCTGGACCCGGTGATTTATAACGCTTCCAGTCATTACGATCGTCGCGCCTCTGATTGTACGTGTAGAGCACATGTCTCTATGGTTTCAGTCGTTAATCCTGCCCGCGACAGCCTTCTTCGTACTTCAACACAAGCGTTGTAATACGAACGAGACTAAAAAATCCTTTTGCACTCATTGGGACTTATCCGCGCGCCGCAGATGAATACAAAACTTCGGTACAATCTCGCACCTGCATGGGGAAGACAAAAATCAGAGACCCTATGTGATCAAAGGAAGGAATAGTCATTAAAAAAAAATAATTTCCACTTTGCTTTCTTACAAAAAAAAAATGTTCTTCAATTTCCATCTATTTTCCGGTTGCCATGAAGTTCAGACCAAAGTGATTTAGTAAGATTTCAATTGAAAAAAAGTTATAACGTATAATAATAAGATATATATCTATTTTTAATGCGTGACAGTTTCATTATTCGTATTTGTAAGTGGGTCGCAGATAAATTTTGACAATTCTGTTTATTATACTATTTGTCTAGGAACTGTAACTATATTACTCCTCGACAGTCACGATAAATATGGCACCTCGATAATATAATATAATATTGTGGAGCTTCAAATACCCTACTATTTATCGTAAGCAACGTCCGATTTTTTTTTTTTTTTTCGTAGTGCACTGCGCACCGAGTACCGAGAGTGTATTTCGAGCAGCAGTGCAGTCCGTCACGTGGCGCGTGTCCATCCGTCTTTGCAGTAGCCTTTTAGTGCGCTGTAAGCAACGACAGTGAAATAGCTCGATCCCCAGGAGCTGTTGCGGTGAAAGAGCAGTACAGCGCGGCGCGTGTACCATCGCGATAGACGATAACTTCTAGCCATGTAAGGTATCCCGTTCCCTGGGCCTATGATGCATGCCTAATTGCCTCTAATGGCCAGTTTTCGAAAGCAGCCCGACGCGTATACTCACAGAACACACTCAGGGCGAGCTACGGTTGGGCAAGTTCTGGACATACGTGGTAGCCTATGGAAGAGATTTAGAGTCTCGGTCTAAGAAACCGCCGTACGCGCTTAGTTGCCACAGCTAAATCGAAACGTTCACTCTTCTCTGTTCCCTCGTCACTCCAAAGCCTCCGGAGCGTTCTCCTGCTGTAAAAGAGAAACGGAGGAAAAAAAAAATAACGGATTAGAAAGAAATAAAAAAGTACTTGAAGAAATTATTGAAAATATACATTTGAGATCCATTAATTACACTTTTAACGACTCCTTTCAATGAATTCGTTAACTGTTTTTAATATTCCCACACTTTTTAACCTCAAACTTGTGGCAAAATGGAATTTAACCGACAAAAAAACTTCGAATTCGGTCAAAAAACTGAATTATTCAGTTCTGAGGTCAGAAAACTGGAGTTTTCGCTTCAGGCAAGATGCCAGGGTTAATGTTACGAATTATTGTAACAATCGATTTGCTCTGATACTCAACGTAATATCAATACTAAACCCTCGCGGATTTACAGCCATTTTGTTTCGTGTTGTTTTGTGCGGAACATCGAAATTGCAAGCTCTTCGAGTCGCGAAGTTCCCACGTTGTATAATATCGTTTATAGCGCCGAGTATCGGCAAAGAATCTTCGTGCACATAAACGCAAGCTGACTGTGCGCGACTACCTCGGCAATTTGTCTACACCCGTTAATAGAGGGCACACAGGTTGCCCTGACGTCGTGCGCAAGCGCTCGTGGCCCGCGGGTGCGCTTTTACAACCCTATTGGCCGGTCAGCACGCGCACGCGCGCATGCGCCCGAAACCGCATTGATTACGGTGCCAAACGGTTACGGACCGCTCGCAACTTGTCCACGTGAGTGCGATGCAGTACCAACGGGACGATCGCACTTGTAACTGCTTGTACCTCTTTAAAAAAAATTATTTTCACTCGCTTCTTCATGAATAAAAGCAAATTTTCCGCACATTACATTAAGGAACAACGAAAAACGTGAATTTCCGCGTCGTTCCAGAAACCAAGAATTCTTAAATCGATCACTTTTCATTATTATTAAAGTGCAATGTAAAAACTGACTTTTCACGTCTCCTTTTTTTCCTATTGAGTCAATTTTTTTTCCACTGCAAAAAATCTTTCGAAAGTCTACGAAATGACATTAGTAGTATATAATGTTTATTTCTGAAAAAAATAAAAATAAAAAATCAATGTTAGCGAGGGAAATTTCCGGACGGTCATTTAACCGCTTATAAACGCGCGCGCGCGCGTAGCAATGCAAATACTTTCATCGGAGGGTCTTGTTTACTTAGAAAATCGGTGACGAAAGTACCAGCATAAAAGATACAGCCGCGCGATCGTTTCGCCACGCCGGAAGTGCGCTTGTAACGGGGCACGCGACTCGATCTCCCGGCACTTGGAGTCCAGGAATAATTCGGTCCAGGAACTCATCTCTATAAAGTTATACGGCGTAGCTCTCGCTAGGGAGAGCCAAAGTGGAACGTACGTGTCCAAGACCGAAGGTGGTACGTTATGTTCCACATATGCTGGATGCGTGGGTCGTTTGGACGCGATGCGCGGCTGTTAAAACCGGGAGATAGCACTTTGAGAGTCGCGTGCGCGGCTCTGATTGACGGCTCCGTACATTTCTTCGGGCTAATCAATTTACGTTGCGATAACCAGCGGACTAACGGCACTCGTGACGAAATCCTGCTGGGCAATGATCGATGATTGTTAGGATGCACGTCTTCTCGCTTCTGACACACGAATCAATAAATTTATCATTGGTCCCTTCATCATACAATCGACACGTGATTTATTCGATCTGCCCACAATTATTACAATATTCATGTAACAAATTCATAAATTATCCACAAATCTTTCATAGACTATTAAATTCACTAACAGTGAATAGCTGAATTTACAAAAGACCTGGAAAATCGAAGTGGGACGATGGGAATTTAAAAAAAAATCGATTAACTATTATTAATCTTTATTTTTTATGTTTTTCAATTAATTAAACGAAAATGTTGATATCGATTTATAAAAGCCGGAGATAATTATCGCATAATAACGACAGAGTCGGTAATGCGGTTAATTTTTATTGAATCGAGTTATGGTAATTAATGAAAAATCCGAGATTATTCACCTGAAGCTATTTTTTTAATGGGCGTATGTACCTGTCGATAATGGAAAAGTATGTGAGTGTTGCATCGACAGGCTGTTGACATTGATACGGAACATAGATGGCACCGTTTACAATGCGTTTACACGCGTCGATAAATAAGACGTAGCCCTTATCTAATCTTTGGACGACTTTCGATATCGAATATAGGAGCTCGTCGCACCGACGCTTCGTGAGAGACCGGTGAATCGAACTGTCTCTTCGTGGCCTGCGGAGTACCTGATTCTTGGAAGTATTTCGGTGCACAAGGCAACGCACGATCGCTGATGTACTTAACGTAACCACAGAAATGTCCTCGAAACGCTTTCACGCAGAACGCGAGGCAGGGATATTATCAGGACGAAGGGATCGAGCGAACCGTGTGAGGATTCACTGCTCTGCCCGAGGCGGAACAGCTGCATTGGCTGTGCTAATATTTGGCAATGGCTCTTGACGATAGGCAGCTTTTTTATCTCCAGACATTCGCAGGAGAAACGTGGCTCACTTCGGGGACTGTAATCCTCCGGAATTTCACTAGAAATTAATGCTAAATAAATTGCGCAGTATTCGAAGTTACACCTCGAAACACAAGATCCACTTGGGAATAGCAGACATGCAGTTCTTGCTCAAATGCAGACCATAACAATGTTGTATCCTGGACCGGAGATCATTTATACAAGCAATTAATAAGGACCATTGGCTGTGCTGATATTTGGCAATGGCTCTTGACGACAGGAACTTTTTGAATCTCCAGACATTCGCGCTGAAGGAATAAAAAGTGACTGAGTTCAACAACTCGGATCTTTGGTAATTTCACCAAAAATTAATGCTAATTTTTTTTTTAACTGCGTAATATTAAAATCTACGCGTTGATGTCCGAAGAGCTGGGAACTCACTTCCACCTCGAAACACAAGGTCCACTTGGCATTAGCAGTCATGCAGTTCTTGCTGAGCTGCAGACCCTAACAACGTTGTATCCTGGACCGGAGATGAATTATACAAGCAATTAATAAGGACCGGTAGTCGGATTAGAGTACGTATAGAAATACTTTGGGCTCTGAGACTATCGGAAGGAATTGCTCGTTCCAGGGGCTGTCCTCGTACGTCGAATAGTATGCTTAACGCTCGTTCGAATATGTCTACGCTCATAAACGATCGAACCGGTATGACATGCCTTTGACTCGAGCTCTCGGACCTTTCCGTTTATCTATATTTCTCTCTCGTTATACATTGCACTACGAAACGCAAATGCGACTTGCCGAATTAATAAAACGATATTGAATATAAATAAAATAAATATCGCTTGTGATAAAACATATACCGGTTACAAAACCGGCGGCAATTAACGAGGATTCCTGTAGCCTAGTTTTCCTGCGTGTGGCGAGTCAAGTGGCGCCACGCACGACGATTTCCTGCGTTTTTCCAAATGATACTATAACCTAATTTTTATTTATTTTTTCGCCTGGCTGTAAAATCATTTCTTTTGTGGATCGACAATTTTTCTGTCGAGAATACAATTTAGGAAAATAATTTTAAACATGATTTCGAAAAATAATAATATAAATGGCACGGAAAATCGGTATTAAATTTTTTAATTGTGGTTCATTTCGAATTTATTGTTCAATTAATCGATAGATAATGCGTTATTCTACATAGATTAAAATTGTTGGTACGTTTAAATGGTCACACAATTATCCCGGAAATTGTCATGTTCTTTATTCGGCTACAAAAAATTTTGTACTTTGAACAAACATTTTTGTGTTCGACTATTTCGAACCTTGAGGGATACAATCATCGTTGTTATCGATAGTAAACGAATAACCTACTTGAAGACTCCATTCGTCCCCGCGATAGAGGTTGGCGTATAAATCATAATCACCGCACGGTATCTTTTTCACGAAGGTCACGGTTATAGGATCGACTGATTGGGGAACGTTGTAGTTACCCTAAATGACAAAGGAATTATATCATTACATAGAGAATTATTGATCCAGAAGAAACTCCTATAAAATAATTAATGAAAATAACATTTTTTTGTGTACATGATTAAAAAAAAAAAGAAATTGTCAATACAATTTTTCAGGGAATTTTGGAGTTCGAATTTTGACAACTTACCTGTTTCACCGGACACTTGCCATCAGGCATTAAACCACCTTGGATTATCTTAACTGCCACGTATTCCCAAGTACCATCCTCACAGTCGCCGCAAGTCTTTGGTAAATTGTTCGGATCGCTTTCATAGGTATAATCGTTATTTAGAACAGCAATGTCGAGCTGTAGAATAAAACAAGGATTAATTGATAATTCAGTGAGTATTTACCGTGATTATTATTATCACGTATAATCATGAAGAAGCTTCCTTACGACAAATGGGTTGTCAGAATCGATGTTCTCGAAATAGGTCATATTTTGAGGGTCGCTTATCTGGTAGTACAAGTACACGACTGGATAACCTGGTGGAGTAAGTTGATCAGTTCGCTTAGCCTTGATGGTGTACGTGTAATTTTTCGATCCATAATCACATCCGGACGCGCTTATCTGTAACGACGCAATAAACAAATTACAAAATAACTTACACTTGTAACAAACTATGTTTTATTTTTAATAGTAACAATCCAGCAATGTACTCACATGAAACAAACGAATAAAAAAATTAATTACAACGTAATTCAAAAGAAAATTTAGTAGGAAAAGTAATTTTAAAATCAATAAATGGCAATCTAGTAATGTTCAAAGGGCGATAAAAAATAACGACATTCCGTTTCCGAATTATATTCAATTGTCTTGTTTCGAATTATTAAATTTACGAATTTTCGTTAGAAATTTGCATTGCGAAGGACATAAAAAGTTAAATCGTTGAGCACTCACTTGGCCATTGCCACTCGCAGAATTACCATCGCCACTTCCTTCAACTCCAGCGCCGAGTGAACATCCTCCGACTTGAACGTTTCCTTCTGCTGATCCTCCGACACCATTTGCTGATCCACCAGCATTGGCACTTCCTCCTCCGGATGGACCGGCTTGGTCCTTCAAAATCAGAAGTTTTCCATATTATTACAAGTTAACAATGTTACAAAAATTCGATTCAGCTCTTGGAAAGTCAATTGGTTGTTCAATCGACTTTATCTTCGATTTTATCGAGTGAACATCCTTCAACTTGAATACTTGCATCTGCTGATCGACGATTACTGACACTTCTTCTGGCGCCTCCACCGATTCTGATGTCCCGCTGTAGAAAACAGAATTTTTAAAATATGATTATCAGTATTTCATTTTTCTACCGATAGAGAAAAAAATGATTAGATATTGTACTGTATTTTCATAAACGGTCCATTTTTCAAGACATATTTCCTTGGCACTAAGATACAATTTATTTGTTTAAAAAATTCAATTTCGTCTTTAGAAGTCCAATTATTCCGTCAATCGATTTCATCTTTATACCAATTAAATATATTAATGGAACTGATGAATAAAATATGGTATTGATTGTGGACATCCTATCGAACGCCTACCTGGAGATGTCGCTTAGCATCCGCTGTGATGACAGTTAAAACAAGGAAAAACAAAAATAACTTCATTTTCGAGGTATTGGCACTAGTATGTCCAGTATTTTCCACTCAACTAGTCAATGTCCTGCCAGAACGATGCCTATATATGGGCCTTGTTAGCTCATTACTCATAAATAGTAATTATTGGCAATATGTGGTATTTACAAAGTAGGATAATCGGTCGCTAAAGACTTGAGTACAATCGGTGATAACGTATAAGCCGCGTGAGACTTGCACGTGTCACAGTCACACGTTTTGGGTCTAAGGATACACTCGGTACTGCAGAACGCACTTAGCATACGAGTATATCGTATGAACTTCAAGTTTGCGACAAAGAAAATGGAGGACACTAATTACCGATAACTTTAGAAGGTATAGAACCGGTTGCTGCGCTTACGTCATTTAAAGTCACTCAAAAATTGATGTTGCTCAATTTTGTATTACACAATCGTGTTACCCTCCGATTTAAGGAGTATCTCAATCAACCAAATCCTAGATTCCGTGTAATTTCAATTTTATTCTCCGACGTATGAATTTCTACCTGCATACAGCAAACTTAGTAATTAACCATCAATTAACCACTCCTTTTGTGAAACATTGTCGCACCGGCAGCGAGTATCGCCTCCAATTTTACAACCGGTTGCAGTGAAATTGTCGGAAATTATCCGGTATCAGCTGGTGTTGCTACATTAACCGAAGCTCTTAAAGATCTTTGGCTGTTGCACGTGCGGTCGCCTGATAAATATGATATCTTAACTAACAACGATATGCGTTCCATTTACGCGAGTTTGAACCTGAAGTCAGAAAGAAAAATTTAATTCCGACTCGACGACCTGGTTTTGTGCAGTCTTGGTTTTCATCTGCGACTTGCAAACAGCAAAATGAGCTCATTAATCATCAATTATTTCCTTCCGCACGACAATGTTGAATCGGCAACTACTATCACCTTGACTTTCACCAACATATGTCATTAAATTGTTGTCAATTTTCCGGTATCGGTTGCTTCATTAGCCCAGGCTAACGAAGGTCCGTTCGGCTTCTAATCGCAATCGCCTGATAAACGTGATATCTTTGGCAACAACGAAATGCTTTCCATTAAACGAGGCTTTCACGATTGTAGTCGTTCCATCGTGGTTACCGAAGCCAGTAACTCAAAAGTGAGTTTGAACCTAAAGTGAGAAAGCAAAATTCAATTCCGACTCGACGACCTGGTTTTGTGCAGTCTCGGTTTTCATCTGCGACTTGCAAACAGCAAAATGAGCTCATTAATCATCAATTAGTTCCTTCCGCACGACAATCTTGCATCGGCAACTACTATCACCTTGACTTTCACCAGCATATGTCATTAAATTGTTGTCAATTTTCCGGTATCGGTTGCTTTATTAGCCCAGGCTAACGAAGGTCCGTTCGGCTTCTAATCGCAATCGCCTGATAAACGTGATATCTTTGGCAACAACGAAATGCTTTCCATTAAACGAGGCTTTCACGATTGTAGTCGTTCCATCGTGGTTAGCGAAGCCAGTAACTCAAAAGTGAGTTTAAACCTGAAGTGAGAAAGCAAAATTCAATTCCGACTCGACGACCTGGTTTTGTGCAGTCTCGGTTTTCATCTGCGACTTGCAAACAGCAAAATGAGCTCATTAATCATCAATTATTTCCTTCCGCACGACAATGTTGAATCGGCAACTACTATCACCTTGACTTTCACCAACATATGTCATTAAATTGTTGTCAATTTTCCGGTATCGGTTGCTTCATTAGCCCAGGCTAACGAAGGTCCGTTCGGCTTCTAATCGCAATCGCCTGATAAACGTGATATCTTTGGCAACAACGAAATGCCTTCCATTAAACGAGGCTTTCACGATTGTAGTCGTTCCATCGTGGTTAGCGAAGCCAGTAACTCAAAAGTGAGTTTGAACCTGAAGTCAGAAAGCAAAATTCAATTCCTATTCTGTATACGACCTGGACCTTCCGAGGTCCGAGTTTTCAACAAACATTCATTTCTCCGAGTGGCTCTTCACAAATCAGTGAGAGCATCCACCGCCGAAGATTGAAGAACCCCGAGCGCGTTCTCTAAACCATTAAAACGTCGAAATTCTTCATAAGATATTTTATCCGGTTCGCGGTGTTCCACGTACCCTGAAATCTAAGTGGACCACGAGCCCCCCATGCCTTTTTCGGCGAGGCCCGCGCACCAAATTCATAAATAATGACTAAAGACTGGTCATTCCTCGTGTATCAACAGCCAGTGAATTTGTAGTCTTTAGAACCTTTTAAGGTTTTTGCGGGGAGTCCTGCGAGGACGATCGGGACGAGCGATAGAGCGAGAGCCGCATCCTCTCTTTTCCCTCTTCCCCGTAACTCCGATGACCACTCGCGAGTTCGCGACTATTTCGACAGCCGCTTTACGGAAGAAACTGACTCGCTTTACGAAGCGAGTAAGAAAACGCGTAGCCCGCGAGTTCACTTCGAGAGAGAAACTAAAACTTCTTCTCCACAGCGAGAGGGCTCTACCACAAGCCGGTTTTAAGATCACTCGCGATAAGGAAATTCGACTCGCTCGCGTTGCCCGGAGACTCGGCGCTTGTCTGGCCCGTGGTCTAACCGCGCACCGCTGCGATCACGCCGACACAGACTCTAGTCCTTAAGGCGATGGGCACAGGGGCGAGAGAGAGAGAGAGAGAGAGAGTCCATAGCGCTCATGGGGGAGCAAGGGGAAGCTTCGGAATATTTTTAACAACGTTTTGATACACAGCTACTCAGCTAACTCGATACCACGAAGCCAACGGTTGACTCAATCACGTTACAGAACTGATAAATTTTTTTTTTTTTTTTTTTTTCAATTAACTTTCGCAATAAAAATTAATGACGTAAATAATTGGGAAATTTCTGTGGACTTCTGAATATTTTTTAAAACGTTTTGATATACAGCTACTCAGCTAACTCGATACCACGAAGCCAACGGTTCAGTCAATCACGTTACAGAACTGATAAATTTTTTTTTTTTTTTTTTTTTTTTTTTTTTTTCAATCAACTTTCGCAATAAAAATTAATGACTTAGATAATTGGGAAATTTCTGTGGACTTCTGAATATTTTTTAAAACGTTTTGATACACAGCTACTCACCTAACTCGATACCACGAAGCCAACGGTTGACTCAATCACGTTACAGAACTGATAAATTTTTGTTTTTTTTTTTCAATCAACTTTCGCAATAAAAATTAATGACTTAAATAATTGGGGAACTTCTGTGGACCTCTGAATATTTTTCACGTCGTTTTATCATAAGAGTGTACCAAAACATGGCTTATAGTAAAGTGAATCGTTAGGATGATTGATAAAAAAAATACCCGGGTTACCTGTAGTGTTAAAAAAAAAAGTTTTACTCTGCAAGTTTTACTCTGTAAACCTCTGTAAAATTCTCCGGTGGCAAACCACAATAAATCCACGAAAAGAAAAAAAAAATCAAGTTAAAATGACAAATAGGCCCGACGAAAAACGTGTTTGTCTTGATCGCCTTCAAACGTTGCGTAAAATTCAACAAACATTATTTCCCCAATACAAATTGCTTCTGTTTACGGTCTTTTTTTTTTTCACGTTACACGTTAGAAGAATCCGGTTTTGAGATCTCGGTGCGGATAAGAAAATACGGCGCGGTTTCTGTTTTGTTGTTTTCTTTCGTCCAACTCGCGCCGAAATATGGAAAAATAATAATTTCCGCATGAGAACGAGCGCCGGAGAAAAACGGAGAGAGAAGCCGGAATTTGTAATTTTATATCTGGAGAATATTGTGTGCGCTGTGCCGTACAGTTACTGTGCCAAGGAACTGGTTTCATCGCGACGCTTTGCGCACGAGACGAGCGAGTCGAAAAAAAATTATTAATAAAATGAGAATATCATAATCGTGCCTCCGAGACTGGCTAACTCTGGTTGGCTGCGCTGTGACTCTGGAATAAATACATACGAGCACGTATACAAAGTGGATTCGCTATTGTCACTGCCGATCTCGAGGAATCCTCGCTGGCCTCGCTCATTCGACTCTTAAGAACGTAAAAGCTTTCCCTTAACTATGCAAGGATCAAGGGAAGATCCCGAGCGAGTCCGAGTGATCGACGAAACCTTCGAGCGAAGATTCTTCGAATGAAAAATCATCGATCTCGCTGCCGATCTTCGAGGAGGATCTTCGGAGCGGTCAGACAGAAAGGCTTTTCTCCCGGGGCTTCATCCGCGATCGGAGAAAAAGACAATGGTAACCCAGAGTGCAGATGCCTCGCCGATGACTCGCTTGAAACATCGGAATATTATTCCTCGCATCAGCTTTTAGAAGCACTTCATTAAAATTCTCCCGATGCAGATCGGCTTAAATTTTGAGTCAGGGTCCTTCGATCTATCGACTCGGTTTAGTATTCCGAGCAAGATAATCGCTTCTTGGAGCGATGCAACGTTGAAGAATCAAAGGAAGAGCATTTAGCGCAAATCGGTTCAGGTAATAATATATCTCCGGTTTTTTTTTACATTCCCGAAATTTGGAAAAATATTTAAACCTCATTTTGAGCGGTCGAATGAAAACTTTGTCGAACTGTTTAATAAAGTCGAAAGATTGCTCTTTTTTATTGACGATTTTGGGTCGATAATAACGACCTATTGGTTAAAAATCGGTAAATGTGATTACCGATTTATCAAATTCATTATTTAAATTAGTTGATAAAGGAGCAGATTGAAATTTTTTTTTTCAACTCGTCTTGGTGTGCCGTTGTTTAAATAATGATAAGTGAGTAATAATCGTGATGAAATTATTGTTATTATAGCAGTTTGGATGATGTTTTTATCGGCTTGGCTGTTTAATCCTTTCTCAGGGCCGCTGAAATCGCGGGCCATATATTCCTTCGGACATCCAGGGCTTGTGTCAGAGTCTAAAACTCACAATTCAACGCGGCAAACGCTGTTGAGTGTGAGTCCCTCTGGAGCGAGCGCGCCGATCATACCGCGATAACTTTAACGCACGAGGAATGCCGGCCCCTCGAGTAGGCGCAATTATAACTCCTTGACTGGATCTCGAGTCCTGATGCACTTTACGAGAGAGTGTCCCGCGCGCTTCATATCAAACTGAATATACCATACTGCAGCTACCTCTTATATATACAGCACATATACAGGGCATTCCAAGTCGATAGGACCTGTATTTGACCCCCGACCTTAAGGATTTCGTCCACGATTTCGACTCTCATTATCCCAAGAGTAAAAAAGCCAGAAATTATTGTACACTATTCTTTGAACCAGTTACAATTTTTCAAAATTAAAATATTGCATTTTAAAATCTGAAAAAAAATTCACAAGAGTTCTCCATCAGGTACAAAATTTTTTACCGTGACTGCTAAGTCTTCCGACTTCTGTTTCTATTTTTTTTTTGGAGTTGAGAAGCTAGCGGAATTATTTCATTTTTTTAGTATTAAAATAACGTATCTAAAAAATCAGTTTGTCAATATTTTCATTTAAAAAAAAGTGTAACTAATTCGAATTTGAAAAATATAAAAAAAATCGGTAAAAAAATTCACGCCCTTTATAGACTCAGAAAACCGGCACTAAAATTCGTGAACGTAATCCGAGAGTTCGAGGGTCAAACCCTGATCGAATCGGCTTGGAATGCCCCGTATAAAAAAAAAAACGTGTTCAGGCCCCACAGCATCCATATACCAGGAGCGATAAGTGCCCGAGCATTTGCTATACACGCTTTTACCTACTCGATAATTCCACGAAATCTCCTACCGCCGCCAGTAGAGCCGCCGATAAGGTCTCAGGCTCTGAACTGAAGGAGCCGTTAAGCAGATAACACCTAAGAAAAGTATCGATCTTCCTCCAAGTCAGTCGCGGTTGTATGCAAAGAGAATTGTCAAAAAAAAAAAAGAAAGATCGGTATAACCGAAGGAAAATTGCAGCGTTATTATGATTATTCGAGCGTTCGGTAGCTATGATCTCAGAGCACAACCCAGAAACCGTATAATACGCCGGGTAAAATTGCATTCGACATTTGCTCGCCGGTTGGAAAGCTCCCGTGCCACCAGCGTCGATTTTACTCGGCAATAAGCACTTTTGCCGGTGAAACCCTCGAGGAGAGTTCACCTCGGATCACGAACGTTCGTGACGCGAGGCCTCCCGCGAAATTACGAGGATGGGATGCACGGGAAACCAGCTACTCCGAGAAATTTTTGAGCACTGAGTTTATGGTGTCGAGCTGCGCGATGCTAGAAGCTCAATTCCGGCGCGCACAGTCAACGCACACTTCGGTGCAGTTGCGTACTCTACGCGTACGCACGTACGTCACGTACTCTCGTACACGTGTTCTGTACCAACACTCGGTGATGGCATTCGCTCGTCGCGAGTACGTGACACTCTCCACTCGCACGTTTTCTTCTCCGAAGGTGTAGTTCGATCTACTCAAGCCAAATGTCCCAGCGACTGAACGTCAAAAATTGAAATCGTGTTCAAATTCGTTAGCTCTTTCAGCTCACACCCAAATTTAATTGTCCTAATTTATCGCTTCGAAAATTTCGATTATTTTACTTTGTTGCTTTCACTTTGGATGCACTTTGGAAACTTGTTATTTGATAATTAATAAATGCTTGGATTTTGCAATGAGGTCTTGAAAAATATTCAACATATTCACTTTAATGCAAATACTGGGAGGTTGAGATTCTGCAAGTGGTCAATTCCGATTGTGATTGGAATGGAAAATTGACTGACACATGGAAATTTCCGTCGTGTGATTTCCTGCAGCTTTTTCAAAGAATCAGTCGTAGTAATATTTTTGTTATATTATTATTTTTGTTTATTGGAAGATATTTAATCGATTGACCATCAAAATTTGTATAGAAAAAATTATTTAAAAAAATTGCAGTGTCTTGAGAGTCCGGCGATTGGGACGTGCTGAAGAGTCATGTGCATTGGCTCGATTCTGGCGTCTTATTATTTTCAAGCGGATTTTAAGTCGCCGCTGGTATTGCCACTCACTGATGGTCGGCGAGAAGAATCCATTAGCGGGAGATGGCAACGAGAATGAACGCTCACTTCGAAGGATCAGCGGCCTTAAGTGTGCCGCAAGGCTTCGAGATATCCGAGGGAAGATTCACCATCGAGAAATGCGCGGAACGCGGTCGCGTATAGTCGCTGCTAAAGGGCCTCGGAATATTTCGCAGCCTCGATATAAATATATTCGTCCTCCCGCGGCCTTGCGAAAAATATCATCGAGAGTCCTTGATTTTCATGCCGGCATTCCAGCGAATCCGAGAAACTACTTATCGAACGAAAATAGAAATACATTTTCTCCAACTCCACAGCAATTATTTTTATTTTGCCGCTTCGTTAATTTGTGAATTTATTTTTCCTTGCACTGCACTTGCATAATTGATGAACACAATTTCACAATAATTTCTCACAATTTAGTAAAAAAAAAAAAAATGAAATATCCTCGCTTATCAAGTCTTTAAAAAAATTATGATTAACTTGATCAACGCCGAATTTTTAGCGACTAATCTCGTTAAATGTCCTTTTAATCTCACAGCTAATCAACAATGTCCCTATTAAAATCTCCCAAGGCCATAATTAATTCTCAGTCGTCAATGAAACGTAAATTGTCCTCACAAGTAAACGTAAGCTCTTTGAGGAACGATAATGGAGTCGTAAAATCTTGTTTACGGCGTTACGTGCAGCTCGACTTAACATTTGGCCCTTTTTACCTTTGCTCTACGATGAGCACACCGGAACAAGCTTGCTAACAACCAATTAAATTAGGCGTCTGCGGCATCAACGATTATTCGCACTGACCTTTTGTTCTTCCGTTTTTTTTGTTTCAGGTGAGTTTGGACTCCTGAGGGTCCACGGCTGCGCGGTGAAGTCCTTCTTCGGGGGCATCGCCGGTCTGACCTCGAGCAAGGCTGCGCGATGATAATGCAACGGGTCTGCGTTCGATAAGCATCTTCGAGTTCGTTAGCGGGACCGAACAAAACCACCGGTTAAAATACAACCGGTGCGGTCCACGCTTTTCACCGGGCGAGACTCGTATGCCTACTCGCGCGACCTCTTCAGGGCAGGGGCACCAGCACCAGCGCGCGCACAACTCGACTCCCCTTAGACCTTTTTATTTATGATCCCGTCGACTCGAAGATACCAGCGCCCGCACACAATACGAGTAGGCGACTCATTATTTTGAGGGACTTTAGCAGATCACTTCAACAGATTCGAGAGGTGTCTTCTCCCTTGTTTTATACGGCTGACGATGAGGGACCACAAAACCAAGAGAACCTGAAAACCTCTTACATGCCGCCGAAAAAAAGGGGTGGAAAAAAAAATATTCGAAAAATGTTGCGTCGTTTAGTACATCATAATTGGGACTTCCAACCCGCTCACCATTCGATGAAGCAGATAACCATCAAAACCTGCTGCGACGGACCTGCTTTTTTAAAAAAATATGTTTTTTCTTCTTTTTTATCACAAATATAATGGTCAACCTCGGTTGGTAAACTGTAAATTATTGCAATGAAGAAGAAGAGAAATACAAGTATTTTGAAAGAAAAAAAATTAAAAAAAGGACCTTTGGAAAATTGACATCAGAAATTCTTGCTTACAAATTTCGTTTTAATTTCCTCGAGATTATCGAATATGCTTAGCATTTTTAAATCTTATTGATTTCACCTGATAATTGTTAAAATAAACAAAAATCCTTAAGGCATATTCGTAAACTTTTCGAGCGGCTGAATTGTTGTGCATGATCGTAACCCTCGATTCTTCGGTGGTCATGTACAAAGTACCGGACTTTCTCGAGTTTTCACTGGGTACGAAGAGGCAGACCTTGGGATCCAAGCGTGCGCGTATATATCCGCGAAACGATAAGTCGCGATCCGTATACTTATGCAAATTGTAGACTATTCAGTGTCCTGTCGAGGTTGGTGTAACGCCGTGGCCGCGAGCACGGCCAATTTATTCCCCCGTCGACTCCTAAGGCTCCAAGGATCCCCGCGTGTTTTTTTTTTTTTTTTCTTCCTGCCCAACTGAACCGTGAGGAGTCGATAGATTCGCGGTACCGATAGGCACGGTGGCTCCGAGAGAAAGGGTAAGAGGTAAGAGGTCCGGCTGCATAACTTTTGACCGCTCGCTCGTACATATACACGGTCAATCGGTCGGCTGATGCGAGGAGCGCATCCTCGCGCGGGCGTCCTCGTTTTACAAGTTGTTTTACAAGGATGGGATCCTCGAGTGCCGCGTGCGCGCAGCGCCGACCACAGAACGCTGCGACACGTACCCTCTCTCGCCCAGACGATAAGAGTCGCTCCCATGGTCGCTCGCTTCGCCACCCTGAAGTAGCAAGAAATTTAGTAGTTGTTGAATATAACGAATATCAATTATTCGCACTCTTTCGCTTGTCCAAAAGAGATACTTTGATACTTTATCGTCGTTTTAGTCTTCGAGCTGCAATGTAGAATCTTGAAGGAGGGCTCCTAAACATTTTTCCCAAATTTTTACAAAGCTTTGTCCACGGTATATACTTTCGCAGGACATTCGCCACCCTGAAGTGCAAGAAATTTAGTGGTTGTTGAATATACCGAATATCAATTATTCGCACTCTTTCGCTTGTCCAAAAGAGATACTTTGATACTTATTGGTCATTTTAGTCTTCGAGTTGCAAGGTAGAATCTTGAAGGAGGGCTCCTAAATATTTTTCCCAAATTTTTACAAAGCTTTCTCTACGGTATATACTTTCGCAGGACATTCTTCACGGTTCCACTTTGCAGATTATGTGCAGATCAGAATTTTTATGGTTTATCTAAATTTCCTTTTTCATTTTACTTCGTTATTTTCCTTCGGGACTTCTCACGCATTTATTTATTGAAGTAACGCTGGTACTCTGAAAATTTCAAGGTACAAAACTTGAAGATGCATGGTAACCGTCCCAAATTTTAAAGAGGTTTCATGGTTTGTGTTGATTTGTCCCAGAGGGCGCAAAATAAATGAGCCCATCTCTCCCTCTGCCTCTGCATTATCGAATTTGCCATCGTTCCCTTGGATTTTACCTCCCGGATGTATAAAAATGTTACTTCTAACGCAACAAAAACAACCGGCCTAGCGACTCGCGGCAACGTTTTATTGCGCCTGACCTTCGACCTAACCGCAATTACAGTTTCGAGTAGCATTGTACAGTACAAAGCGGCCAAGAACCTCGTAAATTCAACTCGTTACACCACGACCCACTCTAACCCACCCCCAATTATACGAAATTGTTTGAGCCGATAAATTTCGTGAAATAAGTGGCCCACGCTAAAGAGCTCTCATAGAGACATTCATTTTCTCTTGGTCCATCGCGTGTATCGAATAGCAAAATTTATTACCAAAATGGAGTATTCAAAGTCGAGGATACAAAATTTTTGAGATACGACCATACGATCCCGTAACTGGACACTCGAGTTGTGCGTTCGCTGGTCTTGCGGGTTAATGCTCCGGGTATACACATATTATTACAGAGGCAAATCCTCGCTCGGTCCGTAACATTGTTTACAGCTTGCCCACGGGTACTTATCTACGGGTTTATAGAGCGACCATTTTATGGGCCTCCACGCACGAGCGACAGTGTTCGTGAGCATTATCGTGCTCGAATAAAATACACACACACACACACACACACACACACACACACACGAGACGCACACGAACAACCATCGCGGAGAGAATGGTCCGCACGAGAGAGCGAACCATATCGACGAGCGCAACGTCGGTAGCGGACCATCAATTACCATGTGGCAAATCTCGTTCTGGTTGCACCGACGATTTTAGTATCGATATTAAGCTGATACGATGAGACTTTGCCTCGTCGATAATAAACCATTCAATCGATGTACTCAAAAGTATTGCTTCATTTTTATTGCCATGGACTAATTAGGATTTGTTAATTTCAGTGTTAAGTGTTACAATAAGAACGTGCGGTGGAAAATAATTTGTGAAAGAACATTTTTTTTTTTAGTTTGATGATTTTTATTAATTACTGTGGGATTTCCACAGAAATTAATGATAATTTAAATTTTTGGTTTTGTGGAGGAAATTTTCGATTTCAACAAATTATTTTTTACACTGCGTAACAACGAATCAAGTGTGTTTCCTTGCAATAATCGTTTGGAAATGATTCCGGAATCTCTGGAACAAGGAGAACAAAGTACGAAGTCACTTCTCGCGTCGCAGTTCGAATTTATGTCGGCGATCGTTCGTTTTTATCAGCGACGGCGTTGTAGTTTTCGGGATCTCGGGAGGAATTTGCAAAACTCGATGTTGAACAAGAAATCTAACACCATGTTTTGGCTGTTAAGAGTCGCGGTCTCGGTTTCTCCCACGACGAAGCGCGGTGTCCTTTCGTTCCCGAGTTTTTCGGTCCTTATACAGCCGGTAATTTATCGCGCCTGTCGCGAAATCACTTATTTTTCGGGTCCTTTTCGTCCGGCGGCGATCCGCGGGTACCTACTACAAATTATTCTCTCCCACGGAATATTCCCAGGATCTTCTGCTCCCCGGATCGAATCTTGGCATTTCTTCGGTGCACGCTCCTTTCTCCCATTCTTCCTGATGCACACACACACACGCGAGCACAAACGCCGCGGAACTCAGGAACCTCGCGATCCAGGGAGATCGCCTTTTGTCTCTGATGGTGAGGAACCTCGACCGCGATCCTATCTCGCATAAGTAATTATCCTTCGTAGAGCGCGCACAGATGCCCGCAGATGCTCACCCCTTAAGCTTCGCCGCTGTGTGCACTCGGAACAAAGGTCCCCGGCATTTTTTTCCCTATCGAGATTTTTACGTATTTATATCTTCCTGTTTACCTCCAAAAAGCTAATTAAAAAAAAAGATTCTTCGACAGGAGGAATCACTGAATTCGTTTATTTATCGCCTGCTGATATTCAAGAGGATAAAAATGTTAATAACCATCGAAAAACGGTTAAATTCTGCTTTGGTAAATTAATTTTACAGGCACTCGGAAAAAAGAAATCTTAAAAAAATTTTTAAATAATTTATCGTTATTTACAAAATAAATTGTCGGTCTTTAAAAAATCGTTTTATTCTTTAACGTCTGCAATTATTGCAAGGAAACTCACTTACATTTGTTGCATTGTCCGACAGAAGCTAGTAAGTAGTGAACGTATTAATTGTGAGTCTGATTGCAGAGTAAATCATCATCATCGTCGTCGTCATCATTGCACCTGACTGACGGTTCGCGTGCGCGAACGTCGTAACTGTTACAAAATCGCGAAGGGGAGGAGGGTAGTTTTATTCCAGGTGACTGTTAATTGGCACCGATGAGATTGATATCTCGTACACCCGTCCTAAAGATCACTTTATTTTAATCGCGCTTACGCGGCCTCTTATCGGCTCTGCGATCTCATAAACAAATTACGCGCGGTGCGTTGCGACACGGACTGTATGACGGCGCCTGAACTATGCGACACGCCTAGCTCCTGGGGGGACTATTATCCTCACCTCACTCGTAATCATTCAGCGACCCCCTCTTTCGCGCATTCCGTCAGTCATTTTCAATTGTTCATATCAATTTATCGACGAGGGATCAACGAAATCACCAGGAGCGATGCGGGGTCCGGATTCGAGTAGCGAACAAAACGGTGAGTTTTTATCGATCTATTTTATAAAATCGTTTTTGTCAAACATAAAAAAAATCTGTAGCGAATTTTGTCAGAGCCCAAAAAAAAAAAAAAAAAAATAGTGAAAATAATAATTAACCAAGTAAACGATCAATTGGACCAAACAGTTTGATCTCTTGGGCCTATCAACTGGACTCACGAATGAATCAACAATTTATAAGTCGTCTCGATCAAGTCTTTTTTTTTTTTTCTCTGTGAGTACAAACGAATTTGCCAATAATGAGAGAAATCAACAGATTGAAAAGGACCAATTGTGAGGTTGGTGGGTTTTCGGAGCAACCCTGGCGTTCCAGGGCCGCCTTTTCTCCCTTCTTCACGATCTGTTTCTCGAGGGCAATGCGGATCTGGCGTATCGGCGCGGTTGTCCGGGTTGCGGCGTCGCCGGGCTTGATTTACGATCGCGCGGCTCTCTTATACAGCCGAGGATTCGCGGGCTCTCGAACGGCAGCAACTCAGCATCCCAGTTGAGCCGGGTATCACACAATCTTCGCGGAGATCGCACGCTCAGATTCGCCAGTCTCCTCTTCTTTTCCAATAGACACCACTCTTCGGTGCAATTGCTACCCAACGAGCCTCTCGCGCACACAAATATCCGAGAGCGTAAACGTGGCGGAAGACTCACGTGTGTCGGAGGCTGTATTGTGGTCCATGGAGCGTCAGCGCCTGCGGAATATACGTATATAAACGCGCGAGCGGCACATCGCACAGCCGATACTGCATACCTGCCGACATACCGGGCGCTTGCTGATAATAATGGCGGATACCGATCAGGTGGTGTTTTATTGCCGACAGATGTGTCGGCCCGAAGAACCGAGCCGAGCATCGCTCGGAATGGCCGACGCGCCACTGAGACGTAATAATGGCTAGTCTCTCTCGCTTTGCCGCAACTATATACATAGGCATCTTGAAAATCTCCGCCGATTCGCAACGTCGAACGGTACGCCTCGAAGCTATTATTTTGTTTTTATTTTTTTTTTAAATTTTTATTCATTTTTTTTTCATGGAGTTTAAAATCGTGACGCGGGTTTTCGCTGTTAATGCTCCAAAACATGCCATTGCACCTGCGGTTCAAGGCAATTTCTCTCGCTCACCTAAAACGGCCGCTGTTACCGATTACTTTTCGCCCGTAAATTTGCATTCTTGAAGTGCATTATTCAATTTTAAATATCGGAAGAAGTAAATTCTCGCCTATTAGAAGTGTATGGGAATTGTCAGCGCATATGCTGATATGTGAGACAGGGAAATGAGGGGTCTTGATGGAAATCATTAGGTATGCAAATTGCACGTTGGAAAGCTTTTTTCTTTTTTCTTTTTTTCTTCAGCACCGTTAATACAGTGAGTGTGGCGAAAGGAAATTGCAGCTCGTGCTCAGTGGCTTTTTTTTCTTCCTTCGCCCTCTTACGTGTTGCACCTGTAACCAATGCTATTACTGAGTCAGCATTATCAACGGAATTCGTACATACAATCATGTAATAAAAAAAAAATAAAAATAAAATAATTTTTATAGAATGGGTCACTAAAAAATTATCAGTAGTATTCAAAGTAGAAAAACCACCTTTTTCGCATACAAGTTAAAAGAAAAATATTTTTCTCGCCAAGAAATTAAGAAAAGGTGTCTTAATTGCGATAATGCTGAAAAAAAGTGCTCTATTTTCAAACTCCTGACCATAGACCACATTTTTCCCGGCCCTACAGGCACAAAACGTGAACCTTTCGGGTTTATCCGTTACAAGTCTCATTAGACCCATTTATCTCGGTGATATAGCCTAGCAGCGATATCTATGACATTCACAGAGACACGTGCGGGTGCGGCAAACCGACGTTCCTCGTGCTGAATAAAGTGGCTCGGAGCCTGCAAATTCCCCGATGTTTTCTCGGTATCGAGGCTACACTCGCAGTCGGTGGTTTACCGAGGGATTCCGCGAAGGAGATGTCGACGGGGTTTCGTAGGCGTGAACTGCACAGGCGAACAGCAGCGGCAGAAGCGCGGAGCTCCTCTGATCCCGCGCGGCCCGGGCGCGCGAATAAGGTGTCGGGAACCGGTGCAAAAGAACGACTCCGCGCGAGCAGGCTTCGCCTTGAAGAGCTCCTCAGCCGCGAACGGGGCAGAGTCCGAGATTTCTAAGCGGTACCCGCTCGCTCGCTCGCTAATTATCGCCCTCGGTACCACCAACAATACTTCCGACTGTCAAAGTCCGAGGCTTCTTCGTGTTCCGCGACTCCGAGATTAGCTACTCCTTGCTAAAATCAACGAGCCTCCGGTACTCGCCATCCCGAGCGAATCCGCAATTATCCTTCTCGCCGTAAAGAATTTTTATGGAGAGAAAACACAAAGAGAATTTCAAGTGCGAACTGTCGATATTCAGGTTCATCTCAATTTTATCAGGCAAAATGAAAAAAGAAACGTCAAATTCGGGCAATAACATTTTTTTCTTGCTCCATGTAAAGAGATATTGAAAAATATGGATTTTTTTTAACTTTTTGTAAAAATAAATCTTTGAAAATGTTTTGATGAAAAAAAATCCACGGCATTTTTTTTTACCGGAATTTTTTAAGGAAATTGAAGAATAGCGGTAATTCGATATGATCGGGAAATGTTGCTGCGGAAAAATGTGAAAAAAGAAAATCGCAGAAACGGTATTGAACATTGGGGAAGTCATGGGCAAATGGAGGGCGATGAGGCGCTGGTAAATAATTGGCGAAACGAGGCATATGTAGCGGCGAATGCGCTCGAGGTGCTTGCGACTCGTCGGAGCGAGGCAAGATTGTCGAGAGACTCCAGGAACCCGTTCTTGGCGCACTTCCAGGACACGACGAATAGAAAGTTGCGCACCTCGAGGTTCGAGCGTGAACTTCGCTAATGATATATAGCCTGGAGAGTGGTAGGTTCCCGTGATCTAATATCCCCCAACAAATCGACCAAAATAGCCGGAGCTTTAAAACGCAATCAAAAGGCACGTGCTCGGTGAGCCGTCGAGCCGGTGGAGTTATAGTTCGTGGCACAGAGAATGCGATTTCGAGCTGAGGTTTTCTCGTTCGAGAGTCGCTCCAACCAGATCGTTCGTCTCCCAAAAAAAAAAAAAAAAGGACTCTCTGTCGAACGAAAGGGAAAAAAGGAGGGGCACAGACGAACGCGCACTGCGCTAGCACCGCTCTCTCGACACCCTTGTACGAAATTAGCAATTTTAATGGCTCGCCCTCGGAGAGATCGTTTTTACTGACCCTTTTTCCCCCCTCGAATGGCCAGCAGTTAAATTTCTCGCTCTCTTTCGGCTGCAATAACAAATCTTCGCCATTGGCTCAACCGTTCTCCAACAGATACGGCACACTAATGCCCCAATTGTCCTCAAAATTACAGTCTACATGTATTTTTTTTTATCAGCAAAAATACCAGCAAATATTTTTCAAAAAGTTTGTTTTCTCTACAAAATACCACAAAAATTGGCTCTTATAAAACAAATAAACACAATACATTCCCGATTGAATTCCACAGAATAATTTTTTTATTCTCAATTTAAAAAAAAACAATAAAAATGACTTAACATTGATGTTAACCAGAAAGCTGGAAAATCTGTGCCAACAACCGAACATTGGCCGGTCGGAAAATGATCGTGATCCAATTTTATTACTCCATACGCATTTACGGTGTTTCACGCGCTCGTTTATTTTACGTCGAGCCCGGAATGAATAACAATCACGAGACTGTGCCACTAATAAAATCGACCGAACCATTCATAAAACCGCTTGAATTCCACAAAATAATTTTTTAATTCTCATTAAAAATGAAAAAACAAAAAAAAAAACGAATGATAAAAATGACGTAAAATTGACGTTGACCAGAAAGCTGGAAAATCCGTCCCAACAACCGAACATTGGCCGGTCGGAAAATGATCGTGATCCAATTTTATTACTCCACGCATTCACGGTGTTTCACGCGCTCGTTTATTTTACGTCGAGCCCGGAATGAATAACAATCACGAGACTGTGCCACTAATAAAATCGACCGAACCGTTCATAAAACCGCTTGAATTCCACAAAATATTTTTTTAATTCTCATTAAAAATTAAAAAACAAAAAAAAAACGAATGATAAAAATGACGTAAAATTGATGTTGACCAGAAAGCTGGAAAATCCGTCCCAACAACCGAACATTGGCCGGTCGGAAAATGATCGTGATCCAATTTTATTACTCCACGCATTCACGGTGTTTCACGCGCTCGTTTATTTTACGTCGAGCCCGGAATGAATAACAAACACGAGACTGTGCCACTCGTAAAATCGTTGTTACGTCCGACGTTGCATAGTATTCGATGATCGGGGATTATGCAACGCATTGGGGGGCCAAGCTGTTTAGACTGGGACATGAAAAGCGAAAAGAACGAGGGACCCGCGAGTGTTTTCAACGAGATCACGTATCCGCGTGGCGAGCACGCTGACCACCGGCTAATAAGATATTTTGCTGCGTTGGCTCTTTCAAACGGGTACTCTATAGTCCGAAGCAGTGCGAGCGCTACGCAAACAAGAAGTTCACTGTGCACTCGCGTGATACAAAGGGCTCATTAGATTCTCCGCCAGCGATTCCTGCGAGGCAGCCACACTCTCGGAAGTCACCGGCACGAATATATTGTAATAAAATGTTTGTTGTTCGCTCGTACTCCGAGCTGCGGTCGACTCGGAGATTTCTGCTTAGAAGCAGTTACTGCATCTCCACTTTTGCTCCCGCTGCTCGGCTCCCGCTGCACTTGCGGTGACACCCGCTGCGTGCATCTCGAAAAACTCGTACTCGTAAACAAGCTTAAGTTATTCATCACGCTCGGAGATAGCGGAAAGGATTATCCTCCGGCTGTTGACGTTCGCATTGCATCGCGCGCATCTTTTCTCCGCTCGAGTCACAATTAATTGTGATATAGTGTACTATTGAAAATTTTACGTAAGACATTTTTTTTTTCTCTTCGGAATTTGTATATAATTATTGCAAGGTTGAAAATGTAAATTTGAGGTAAAATAGAGTTTAAAAAAAATTAATAAGTAGAAGAGATTAAAGGCCTGGAGGTCTTATTTATTTTTTATATATTTACATTTTTTTTATTATCGTGTAATTTCAGATTTTTTTGCAAATGTTTATTAGAGAAATGATAATTATTAAATCGAGTACTCGACGAATTTGTGTGAAATAAAATTAATAAATTAACGGGTGTGGACTTGAGAGAATAACAATGAATTTCTGATTTCACGTGCAGCTGTCGGTTTAATATATCAAATATTAAATATGCTCGTGGAGTAGTACGTTACAAGCTCGAGTCCAATTAATTGTGATATAGTGTATGATTGAAAATGTTACGTACAAAATTGTTTTTTTTTTTGCGAAATAAATTTTGGATGTGCCTTATTTATAATCATTTTTTTGTTCCCGTAATTCGTATATAATTATTGCAAGGTTGAAAATGTAAATTTGAGGTAGATTAAAGTTTTTTAATTTCATGATACGTATAAAAGATTAAAGGCCTGGGGATTTTATTGATTTCTTACGTATTGAAATAAATAGATAAATAAATAATCGTGTTTCACGTGCAGCTCTCCGTTTGATATTTCAAAGTGCTCGTGGAGTACGTTACAATCTCGTGTGTGTTTTCGTTGTGGAATAGGAGAGGTTGGTATACACAGTCGTATAACTGCGCTCGCCCTTATCGGATTGAGCGAACACTGAGTATAGTACAAGCGATTATTCGCAATATTTGTTCGCTAGCTGGAAAATATCGATAACCGTGCGATAAAGTACAAGTTGCTCGGCACTCGTGATTCGACGGCGCAATCGTGATAAGAGGGGAGGCTGCGAAACTTTCCGAGCCGAGAGTGCGTAATGCACGTGTATAGAACCGCTCTTCAGGGTTGTGTACGTGCCGGAAGAAATATCCTCGAACTGTGAGCGATCGTACAATCGACTGTATGATTGAGGTAAAGCGCAAGGCCGAGCGTTCCTAACCATGGAATTCCATTACTCTTCCTCGCGCAAATCCATACTCAGCTGCTTGCTCTAGGAGTTCGTACATCCATTTGCGCACGTATTGCACGATAGGAGAAAAGCTGCCACAACAAACGCCTCGCTCTAAGCCTGCAGTCGAGTTGAACAAGAAAGTAACGATGGACTCATAAAATGATTGTTTTCATACCAAGATTTTTTTTTTTTTTTTATTCCTATTATTCATATGAAATATCGTTGAACTCTGAACGATCGGACAGTCGACTGTAATCTGCAATAAAGGTCGACGTGAAAGTAACGATGAACTGATGAAATGATTGTTTTCATACCAAGAAATTTTTTTATTTATTTTTTATTCCTATTATTCATATGAAATATCGTTGAACTCTGAACGATCGGACAGTCGACTGTAATCTGCAATCAAGTTCAACGTGAAAGTAACGATGAACTGATGAAATGTTTGTTTTCATACCAAGGAAATTTTTTATTTTGAAAAACTTTTTTTTTTTTTTTTTTTTTTTTTTTTTTTTTTTTTTTCCATTTCTATTATTCATATGAAATATCGTTGAACTCTAAGCGATCGTACAGTCGACTATAATCTGTAATAAAGTTCAACATGAAAGTAACGATGAACTGATAAAATTATTGTTTTCATACCAAGGAAATTTTTTATTTTGAAAAACGATTTTTCAAATTCATTTCTACTCTTTATATAAAATATACTCACAAGATAGCAATAAATAATTATTTAATAAAAATCGATTTCCCGAATCCGAAATTTTTAAATAAAAAAAACATGTATCATAAATGAAAAATTAAGTCGCATAAAATTATAGGAATAATGGAAGCAACGTTTTTCGAATAAATCAAAGGATTTATTTCGGAGGAATCCTGACACTTACGTTCTAGTTTAATTTTCCTTGATCCCGCTATATTGAATTTGAAATTATGATCACTCTCGGCGTGATCCCGAAAATTTTAGTCCACGATGGATTTCGTGTGATAAGAATGATCGTACTGAGCTTGGGCTGATTTTACCGTGCGAAACGCTGGCTGTATATACAGTAAACAAAACGATTGGCCTCACGAGCAAAAGGTACCTCTCATTGAACGTGGGCGGCCTCTTGGCTAGACACTCGGAGCAACGCGGGCGCGTTCTCGAGTCGCAGAAAGAGTTGCGATAGTCAGTCTGAGGGCGTGAACCGGGTCCAAACGTTCTTTTCCTTTTTTTCCGTACGTTTCTTCACAAAATTTTGTAAATTCCTTGTAATCCTTGCACGGGACATAAATTTTTACCGATTACAAAAAAAAAAAAAAATCCCAATAAAAAAAAAGGTAATACAATAAAAAAATGCCTCACAAAACTCCAAAATTAATAATTATTAATCCTCAAAAAAACTGTAAAAAAAATTCTAAAAAAGTGTTTGAAAAAAAATCTTGACAAAGGCTGTAATTACTTAAATTAGCAGTAAAAATCTTGAGGAAAAATAGATCTAGGCACGGTATAAAAAAAAAAAAAAAAAAAAAAAACGTAGGCGTGAGGGCAAGTAAATCTAGGATGTGGAGAGTGTTGCGTGTGACAGAAGTTGTTGCCGTTGGTGATCACAATGCGCACTTGAGTTAGAGCACCGGGTGATCAGGGGCGTTTTATGAGCGAGTTTGCGGTTTTCACCGGTGCAGAGGCATTATATAATTCACGCGTCCTCGAAGCAGTGGCTACACGTTGGTCAAATTTTTCAGTGCAAGTACACTCGTAAACCCCTTCTGGGTTGATGGTTGTCCATTAGTTTATATTGTTGCCTTCTAATCCGACTATAAATCTAATCTCTCTCAACCGCGTCCAATGGTCGTGGTCGATTAGAGCATGAAATTACTCCTGGCCGCATTTCTCTCGGCACCGGCGGCTCCAAAAGCACGCGTCCGGAGTTATCGCTGATTAGGAATTTATGCGGAGAGTGATTGGTAATCCTGGTCCACGGGATTCCGCATCTAACTTCGAAAATATCCGAGCTGAGCGAATTTTCGCAGACGCAGTAAAGAAGAAAGTACATTTTTCACCATTTACCCCGTGAGAAACTATACAAATTATCAGCAAAATTTCCCGCAATATCAAATTTACTTCCTCCCCACAAATTCCGCAAGAGAAACTTCACTTTCATCGCTTTTATTAACTCAACATTCATTTTTGTCATTATTTTCATCAAAGCGAATACAAAGTATCGAATCAGTCGTATGAAAAATATTTATCAAACGAGTGACGATGTTAATTTTCAAATTTGGTATAGCAACAAAATAATTAAAAATCAATTGTCGACACGATTGAATTGAAACATGAGAAATTTTATTGTCTAATTGAAATTTCTTTGTTCCAACATTTGAAAAAAAAATAATAATAATAATAAAATAAAATCGTTGAATGCAGCAGTCGATGATTTCACGCCTGTCACAAAGAAAATATTTCGAATGTGTTTTTCCCGCTCTTCGAGTACGGTTCTCCAGTCGAAGAGACCGAAGATCGTCTACTTTCTTTTGTAGCTCCATTACACACGCTTAGTTCGAACTTCGTGGGCACAAAAGATCTCCGCAGGTTCTCCGCCCTCGAGAGTACTGCCTGTGCAGCTAGGGAACCTTCTGTAAATCAAGAAAAGGCATAAAACCTGCGGAGAATACGGCAAACGTTGCACTCTTCCCGAGTCTCGAGTCGTAAAAGTTAAGTGCGCTGGGATTTTTACCGGAAGACGTGGATACGTTGTCGTTGTCATTCGACGGCACTGCATATTCATGACGAGCACCGAGACTAATTTTCGAACGTCGATTACTCGTTATCTCATTTATTCTTCAGGTACAAATGAAAGTCAAACTGTCTCTCGATCTCTCGGTAAAGTTTCTCCGCACGCTTCGTCGATCATTGGCGTGCAATACGAACAATAAGAAACAAGTATCGGTCGTACGTCCGCAGAAAAAAATCAGGGACCATGGAGTAATAAGAAAATTAGATAAAAATACGTTGCTCAATGGCTGCACAGCAGCAGCAATCACAGCCATGAACGGAGGACCGATACGGCATGATTGCAGTTTCGATCGAGTCGTGACCTCCTTATATCGCTGCGCAACTCTGTATATTATAATCCAGCCGAGTCTATATTGGTAAAGTTAAACCATATGGTCGAGCACGACTAATTCATACCTTTTGAACACTCCTTCGGCTCTTCAGGGTTTTATCGATAAACGTCCCCTGTTTGTTTGCGTTAAATAAGGCGAAATACAAAGGTTCACCTAATCCCATAACTTTCTGCCATGAAGAGTTTCCATTAATATATTGAGTTAATATTTGCCAAAATGCAAATACCCATTTCTTCAGGAATCATTCCGAGCAGACAAAGGCACGAAGTGTGGCCTTGAGCTTCGTGGAAGCTGACCTGACGAGAGGAATTGTTCTCCTGGTCGATGCACTATCCGGAATATCAGGCGAACTCGAAGAGGCGCAGCGGGAGAATTTGCGATCCTGAAGAACAGTGAGAGATTGGCGTGCGAATTAGTCGTCGCGGAAAATATAGCCATGCGAAATAGAGCGACGAGTTTCCATTAATTTGTTGAGTTAATATTTGGCAAAATACAAACACTCATTTCTTCAGGTATCATTCCGAATAGACAAAGGCACGAAGTGTGGCCTTGAGCTTCGTGGAAGCTGACCTGACGAGAGGAATTGTTCTCCTGGTCGATGCGCTATCCGGAATATCAGGCGAACTCGAAGAGGCGCAGCGGGAGAATTTGCGATCCTGAAGAACAGTGAGAGGTTGGCGTGCGCCTTAGTCGTCGCGGAAAATATAGCCATGCAAAATAGACCGACGAGTTTCCATTAATTTGTTGAGTTGATATTTGGCAAAATACAAACACTCATTTCTTCAGGTATCATTCCGAATAGACAAAGGCACGAAGTGTGGCCTTGAGCTTCGTGGAAGCTGACCTGACGAGAGGAATTGTTCTCCTGGTCGATGAGCTATCCGGAATATCAGGCGGACTCGAAGAGGCGCAGCGGGAGAATTTGCGATCCTGAAGAACAGTGAGAGGTTGGCGTGCGCATTAGTCGTCGCGGTTGAGAATTTTCAGTGCGCCTCATCCGCGCGGCCCTCCCAATTGCTAGGTACGAATGGTGCGCCGTTGCAATTTCTTCAGGAACGTTGAAAAGTCCATTGGAGTCCGTGCGCGTACGGCAATAATGAGAAGAGCAACGCGCCGAGCGGACAAAAAAAAAAAAAATGCTCTGCAGAAATTTCTCGGTGGTATACCCGAGCGAGTACCCGAAGAGTCCGAGGGTGAATTCTGATGGGCGAATATACGCGAACGGTCAAATTGCCGAAGTGGAATACCTTTCCGCGCCGAAACGCTTCGCGCAATATTTCCCCGACGGTGCGCGTTTCAGCGTTATTTACAGCGCGCGCTCCCTTTATGAAATATACCGAGATAAGAGTCACGAGGCACGTACCACACATTTTGAGAAGCCTCGCTGAAGGGATTTATGTCTCTTGCACGTACACGAGAGGAAAGCAACGTACGCAATGTGCTCGCCGCTCATGATCACACATACTAAAGTGTGTGAGCTTGTGTCTGTAGCTAAGCTTGAGGAAAATAAGGACAGAAAGAGCGGCAATTACCCGAGCGAAGCGAAGAGAGAAGAGAGAGAGAAACGATTCGGAGCGAGAATGGTATCCATCATCCGAGGTCATTTGAATAGCCTGGCTGAAGAAGCGAGAGAGCGTGAGGGAAAAAAAAACAAGTAAATGACGAGGAGAATAAGGGTGGAAGGGAGAAGGGTGCGAGGGAAACGAGCGAGCGAAAGAAAGAGAAGGAGGAAGAATGATGCTGCAGAGCACCAACGAACCACTGTGGTATACTTAAGTCGTTGCAATAGTCGCTGGTCCAGGTTATATGTATACAGAGAGGCTCGGAGCCGGAGGAGAAGAGAGAAGAGAGGCTACTCTCACGTGGTACAGCGCGGCTCTCCGAAGCTGCGAGCGGATAAGAGGAACGAAGATAGAGGAGGAGCCGAGAAAACCGGTCGGCCGAGAGGTAAACACGCAAAGGTGACGTACTCTTCGCTCTCGTGTGTTGCCATCTCTTTTCCTCGCCGAGAGACCACGATATGTAACCACCTCTTACACTCTCGGCGTCGTTATCGTTGTTGCTGAAGTTGTCGTCGTCGTCTTCGTCCAGGAACGAAAGTCTCCTCTTTGACGAGCTGGAGCGACTCCAGGAACACTCGTAAATTTCATTCGCTCTTTCCAATTTAGCGATGATTGGCATTTTGCAAAGTTGCTTCATTTTTTTGTTTGGTTTTTTTTTGCGAAAATGGGCTTCTTATCAGGCGAATTGTGACGACGACGTGAAAAACGTGACGTACTCTCTGCTCGATGCGTTGAACTTTCTTTCACTCGGCGAGTAAAATGATATGCCATCAGGTTTTACACTCTCGACGTCGTTATCGACGCCGTTATCGATATGTTCTTGCTGATGTTGTCGTCTTCGAGGACCGAAAGTCTCTTTGATGACCCGGAGCGACTGCGGGAACACTCGTAAATTTAATTCGATGTTTCCAATTTAGCGATGATTGGCATTTTGTAAAGTTGCTTTATTTTTTTGTTTTTTGTTTTTTTTTTGAGAAAATGGGCTTCTTATCAGGCGAATTGTGACGACAACGTGAGAAACGTGACGTACTCTCTGCTCGATGCGTTGAACTTTCTTTCACTCGGCGAGTAAAATGATATGCCATCAGGTTTTACACTCTCGACGTCGTTATCGACGCCGTTATCGATGTGTTCTTGCTGAAGTTGTCGTCTTCGAGGACCGAAAGTCTCTTTGATGACCCGGAGCGACTGCGGGAACACTCGTAAATTTAATTCGATGTTTCCAATTTAGTGACGGTATTTTGCAAAGTTGTTCATTAAATTTGTTGTTTTGCTGCGAAAATGGGCTTCTTATCAGGCGAATTATGACGTACTCTTTGCTCGATGCGTTGAACTTTCCTTCACTCAGCGAATAAAATGATATGTAATCGGTTTGTACACTCTCGACGCCGTTATCGACGTGTTGTTGCTGAAGTTGTCGTCTTCGAGGACCGAAAGTCTCTTTGACGATCCGGAGCGACTGCAGGAACACTCGTAAATTTTCTTTCGATTTTTCCAATTTAGCTATGATTGGCTGTTAACAAAGTTGCTTCATTTTGTTTCGAAAATGTGCTTCTTATCAGGCGAATCGTAACGATAACGAGAGAATTTTGGCGTACGTCGTTCGACGTGTTGATCTCTCTCCTATTCAGCGAGAGACGACGATACGAGATCAGGTTTTAATCTCGGCGTCGTTATCGTTATTGCTGAAGTTGTCGTCATCGAGAACAGAAAATCTCTTCGACGACTCTGGAACACTCCAGTAAATTTCATTCGATCTTTTCAATTCAGTGACTATCTCGTGGCATTTTACATACTTGCTACATTTTTTTTTTTCGAAAATGGTCTTGTGAAGTGGATGCCACGGGAGATTAAGTGGATTCTTATCAGACAGATTGCGGCGAACACGAGAGAAGTGTGACATACTTCGCTCCTTGTGTTGGCCTTTCTTTTGCTCAACGAGAGTCGACGACATTACATAACCAACTCTTACATTCTCTGCGTTTTCTTGGTAGTACCTGAAGTTGTTGTAATCCAGGACTGCAAATCACTTGGCCGATCCGAAGTCCCGAAATTCCATTGGTATTCCCACAAAATCAGCAACCCTAATTGTCCAAATTCGGTCTGCCTCGTTATCTCGACCTTGAACCGTTGATGAAGAGGGACCAACGAAGCGGAAGTCGCGAGGAACCAAGTGATTTCCCACCGCATAAATTCTGCAGAACAAATATAATTAGCCACTTTCACTCTTCGTGTCGTCAACGTCGCGACAGCGGTGACCCTCTTCAAGGGCCCAAAATCCGCCTGACAATTCGAAGCGAGCGACGAACGCGACGCTCGTAAATTCCCTTTGTCAACCCGCAATTCAACTTCACTTGCAACTTCACAAATTCGTCTCGCTCCTCTTCCTTCGCACTTCAGCATTCGGGGCGAAGCCGAAGGGGCGAAGTGGAAGCAGCGATTGGCTAAGTGGCTCGTTCGCCAGGCGTATTGTCCAGCAAACGAGCGAAGTGGTGGTCGCATGTCTGCCCGGTGGACACGCGCGGTGCACTTCAGCATCGACCCTCTGTTAACTCGTCGATTCCACGCGTCGCGATACTTACAATCGTGCGATCGTCCGCCCGAACAATGCGCGGACGAAGCGGAAGATGCCGATGAAAACGGCGAGTGTCCTCCGAGGGCGCATTGTAAAAACAAAAAAAAACAAAAGCGAAAGAATGACAGCCATTCGTGGATCGTACGGACCTGCGACAGGTGTAACAACCTGTTATCCCCCGGTTCCGCGACGGCAGTTTCGTGAACTCGCTATTCAAAGCTCCGCGGAGAAGAGAAACGAGCATTTTGCAAGTAGAGAGAGAGAGAGAAAAAAAAAAAAAAACGGAACTATTGTTTCGAATTGATGTCCTGGGTCTCGATGATTGCGACGGTAAGTCGTTTGGTTGCCGTTGCTTCGAAATATCCGGAGACGCGTGTGCATTCGCGAGACGTTGGGTTATTCGTGGAAAAAGTCGCGAAATCAAGCGAGTTTTTCGTGAGGAACGAAGAGCGCCAGTGAAGAGCATCTGGTAAGTCAGGATATGGGAGGACAGAAAACAAAGTCGGGCTTCCTCGTTGACTTTTAAGCCGTCACTCGGAGTCGAAGAGAGCCGTGGTACGCATTCGCGATACCTGAAGAGCGTGTGTATGCGCCTCCGGAGAGACGCAGACGCACGTGGACCCCGTGCCGTTGATAACAAACAAAAAAGTCGTTCCTCGAGCCCCGAAGAGACTCGCCCAAGATACGTCTCTGCGTTCTCGTTAATCTCATAAACTTTCCGGAATCGAACCGACGAAATCGGGGACGAATACGACGTTTATAACATGTTTTGCCGATGTACGTCGGTGATACTCGCCACGTAAAAAACGCAGCTCGAGACAGTTTACGAGGCTCAATCTTGCTCCGGGACCCACGGTACAAACGCGTCCGTCATTATTCCCTTTTCGACCGAACGATTGCGGCTCTGCGTATCGTCATCGACGTCAAATCATCGTTAAAAATCCATTGTCTTTTTTATCCCCTCACATTATCTAATTGACGTGCTTCTCCGACTCTTATTTACCGATGCCTATTTAATTTAGCCGCCGAAACAATTTCAAATGGTTCCCGGCGGACAAGGAGCGTCGGATTAATTTGTAGTCATCGTAACAACATTTTTCGTGACACTGAACGCGATCGGTTGAGCCTAGTGATCGAGAAATGAGATATTTTGTCGCATCGTGACTAAAGATTCATTCACTTTTTTCACATTACGATCGACAATCAGCAGCTCAAGGTACAAAAATGTTCATTAACGGATAAATAGATTTTGTTGCGGCGAGTAAACTCCGAAAGGCCGCCAAAGAGGTGCGCATGTAGCCACAACCTGAGGACACAGTGCGCGGTGAGTTGGTCGTCGTCATAATATTTGCCGCTTCCGCCGATTTCGCAAATATTGGCGCTCGTGGGAGGATTCGTGGGAGGGCTCCGTAGCTGCAGCGGCCGCGAGCGGATAAAGAAAGAACCGCGAGTAAATGTGTGGCCTTCGGCAACGCGCCCGGAGAGGTTTATTCTTCGGGGAATCGAATGTGTACGCGACTCCGAGCAAGTTGAGATGCATCGCGCGGAAATTGCCTCGCGGTCCGCACTCTCAGACCTCGACGGAGCCTCCGGTCGACCGCTCGCTTCTTCCAGACGCGATTAACGCAGCATCCGATTGGCGCCTCTCGATCGACGCAACGAGAGAACCATTACAGTCGTTCGAATGTGAATATGAAAATCACGAGTGGACTCTTAACGCTTCCGATGAAATATTGCGGTGCGGGGAAATGACAGAAACATTGTTCACATTGTCTCGAAGCCTCCAATGATTTTAGTGAAAATGAAGTATTTTTGAAAGGATGTCAATCGCTTCTGATAATTTCTTCTGTGTCTCAAATATAAATTCTTAAGTTTAAATTCGTTGGATAAAAAAAAATTTCGCAGGAATTGTCTTGATTGCGTCGGGGAATTTGGTAATATGATCGAAATGCCGATTTTATTGACAAAATAAGGACTCGTGCTTGTCTACCTTAAATCGGCGGCTCCCGTAAGGCAGAAACGATATTTCGACTTATCCCGACATTGAGTTGTTCGTGGAGCTCGACGTGCACTCAACATAGCGATTAATTATTAGAGAGACACGTTGCAGCGCAACAGGTTTATTTGGCCCGAGCGTATTATCACGTCCGACTGTCTCTCATCCTCCGCGTCAAAGATAAACGTCGGAGAAAATAACGACAGCTCGCAGACGAATCACGTACCGGAGACACGTGATTGCTCGGTATTAAACAAATAATTCTTCGGATTATGTCGCGTATTGCCGAAGAATAGTCGGAACCTTGAAGACCGTCTCAACGTCAATGACCTGCCGAACATCAAGGCCTTAAGGATTCTCCATAAATTAAGCGCCTGAAACTAGATAAAATGACATTGTACAAATTTGCCACAATTAATACGCAATTTTTTTGAGATTAATTTACAAACAATTATATATTTATATATTATTATAAATTCATATAATTATATTCAAATAAAAAATCCAACTCGTCATCCGAATACTTTTATCAAAAAGTATTCGGCCTGTTTTTTTTTTTTCGGGTTTCAAGTTGACACCTTGAAGAGTTTCTCGCGACGAGCTCCGAAATTATCGCACCTCGTATGCCGAACGTTCCGTTGCAGATTAAGGACAGCGAAGAAAGGGGCAAGTACAAATAAAAATAATGACTCGGCGGTCGATAAATTTCTCGAAACACGTCGGGGTTCCTTTGGTCATGCTGGCAAGTCGCCGCTTATATGGGACCCCTCGCTCGCTGGAAACTCGACCACCCTCGAAGTCGACGCCGCCTCGAGCTATTGCGCACGAGTTCTTAATCGTCATTGCACTCGACGCGCTGACACTGTACTCTAATTTGTTTAATTGCCGGGGAAGAAAGGGGCAGGGAAGGCGATGATAGGAAATGTCATTCGAAGCGACCCAGAAGACGTCGTCATTCCTACCGCGTGGGGATTAAGGTGGTCACCTCTTCTTTCCTCTTTACATTCACGACAGCAAAATCGTGACTAGGAAGAAGTCTACGATGCGTTAGAATTGCGAGTCCACGCTTTTGCACTAACGACCAATTAATTCGTCACTTCCTATGCCTTTTATACAAAAAGTGGTGACCGTGACCCTGAATTAAACGAGTGGTCAACATTTCCGCGGTTGAGTCAATAATATTTACCTTTCTAACAGCTGGACATTTTTTTTTACACATTTTTTACTTACTCCAAAAAAAATCTCACTTGTCACGTAAAAAAGTGACGAGTAAAAAAATTTGAAAAATATATTTTTTCATCAAAAAATATATTTTTTTCTCAAGTACAATTTGTGTACACTTTGAAGATACATTTCTTCGTGGTGGATACAATGTCACACCTCGAAGAGTTTCACAGTTGGTAGGAGAGTAGCTTACGATCGGAAAGTCACCCGCGATAAGGTTGGCTTACCAATGTAACGAAACCAAAGCCCCACACGACGACTCGGACATTTTTGTACGCTTAGGTACGTGCGTGTACGTCACGCTACGATAACAACCTGTCAGCAAGTTTATTATTGTTCCCCCTCAAAAGCCTCAGGTGTAATAAACTTGTGTGTCTTGAGATTCAGCCCGAATATCTTATCACCCATACCAACTTTACTTTTGTCCCCACGAATTGATCTGAAAATATTCTACAGTGTAAATTCGACTCTGCAACAAAAACCGATTGTTGTCAACCGAATGAAAAAACAAAAATTACATACACATTTTCAAAGCTAATCTTGTATTTTACCACCAATTTCAAGTCCCAAAAAAAAAAAAGAAAAAAAAATCGCAACAAAAGAAAAGAGGTGAAGTAAAACGAGGTGTCGGGGAGTATCGGGTCCCGAGGAAGCAAGGACGTCCTAACGATCGATCGGCTGCTCGAGGACCTCGAAGAGCAAGTGAAGAGCCGCGCAGTCACCCCTCATCTTTGCCTTTTCTCGTGCCCGCAAAATTTTGCCAACTATTGTTCTCCCAATGTAATCCACGTTAAAGGGACGGGCGAGTTTCTCGTGTCGCTCACGACGGGGTGCGGTGCGGCAAACAATGTTTTTCTCCCCAGGGAGAATAGCCGAGCCACTCGAGGGCTACAATACCAGAGAAGGTGTCTCTTCGGACGGTGAGATTGTGAGAAGAGGCAGCAGCGAGCGTCGTTTCGTCGCGTTTCCTCGTGGTTTTGGCTGAGCGCAACGCGGTACGAGCCGCGACGGGGGAGGGGAAGCTTTTTCGGGGTCAGACCGCATTACAAAACTATCGACGAGGGGCTGCCGGGTTGGCTGGGCCTCTCTCGGGCACCTGCTAGCCACTTCTGCTCGTTTTCACCGTTGCCATGAGGAGGAGCGAGACGAAGAGTGCAGAAGAATGAGAGGTTCGAGTGAGAGAGGAGCTGCACCCCTCGGCGAAGAGAGAGAGAGAGAGAGGAGTCAGCTCCGGGAACGAGACGAAGAGCACAGCGGTCCGACTGGTGAGGGATGGGTACACAGAAAGCCGCGTCGTTTCTCTCGGGCCGGTGCAGCCTCCGGCATCCTCACGGAATTCGAGCACACTCGACTACGCCGCTCGCTCCGTCGATTTCACGCGGGTAGTCTCCGTTTCTAAACGCGACCGAGGCCGCCCTGTCGTACGGCGATCTGATCTTCCCTCGAAATCCTCGGGAGCCACCCTCGATTCTCGGCGTTGAATCGTCGAAAAAAAAGAAGAAGAAGAAGAGAGAGGACATCTATTGTTGCTAAAATGGCGAGGCAAAAAATACTGGGTCGCTTTTGCCGATGCGGGAAAACATGCGGGACGCAGTGACACCAGTGACTCCCAGAAAAAAAGAGCGATTGATTTTTTTTTCATAGGGAAGAAAATCGTGGAGAACGTTAATCGGTTTCTCCAGGCGAGAAAATTGGCTGAGTTGATTAATGGGTAAGGAAACAAATCGGTTGGTTGGTCACCGAAAAGTATAAGTTGGCTATCGACGAATTGGATGTCGCAACCAAAAGAAAAAAAAAAAAAAAGTCTCGTTCCGATCGCTCGGAGGGACTATCAGCTAACGCAACGTCTTAAACAACCAATTATTTATCGTGATAATTGGAACGGCCAATTACGTGGCTAGAAATGCAATCAAGTATTCCTGGATGGTTGCCAAGTGCATTATCTCGTCGGCGAATAATTTCATGCCGCTGTCAAAGAATTTAGCGGTAGCTTCGGCTGTTCCAGCCAACTCTCTTAACCATCTATCTGCCCTGGCTGTAAATCGTCGCGACTTGGTTCATAGCACGAGCTCGGTTGCGCAAGTAAGCACGCGAGTCCCCCAAGCATGCAACGATGCATAAAGAAAGAGAGAGAGAGATTCACGATCGAAGAGCGATGTTTCGCTGAGCGAGGCACGAGTCGCCGATATCCTCTTCGCAGAAATAATCGGCTTTAACATTTTCACGCCTGTGTCTCGGAGCGCGCGATCGGTAACTCGCTCTCCTCGCGATACATCGATTGCGCAACGACGAATCCACATTCCCAGAAGTGCAACTGGTCGGGGGGCTCGTGCCCCTCGCTGCATAGATCACAAACCGCCTCTCTCGCTCCGGTACCTCGCGGTACCGCAACACAATGACCCCAGAAAGCCCAACCGATCTCCGGAGGAGCCTCGAGAGCCATCGTTCCGCAGCGCTCGCCAGTCATTACCAAAATTCAAGAACATATGTTTTCACCTCCTGCTTCTCTTCGTCTTCCTTCTGACCCTCGGATGGGAAGCTATATCTTCGCTCGAAACGAAAACGAACCAACCGATCTGCTGCGACACACCGCTTTCCGACAGATCTCAGCTTCCACGTCTCTCCTCTCCCTCTCTCTCTCTCGCTCTTTCTCTTCGTGTGGGTAGAATCGACCGCGAACACACAATTCGAAACGAGAGTGAAAGACGAAGACGTCGAAGAGGTTGCTCTACACGAGCTAGCTAAGAAAATACATGGATTCAAGAGAGTAAGAAAGAGAGAGAGAGATGCGATGTTACAGCCGAGATATAAGTCGAGCCAGAGAGAAGCGAGATATAGGTACGCGGTCAGGTATACCTGCTTAGAAGAGAGCAAAGTAGGGGAGCCGATGGGCCCGGTCCCATAGCCGAAGAGAAGGGGAAAGTGCCGGAGGACTGTTGGCTCTTCTCTCCTCGCTCTTACTGTTGTTCCCGGTGCTGCCACTGGCCCAACAGACCTCGCTCGAGCTAAGAAGAAGAAGAAGAAGTAGAAGAAGCGGAGGAGGAGAAGTCGAGAGGTGTGTGTGTGTGTGTGTGTGTGGGTACGGTGCAAGTCGGAATCGTTGCTCCGTTCCAACGCGGAACGCTTGTTTACGTCGTTGTCGTGGTGGGCACCACTGGAGGAGGTGGAAATCACGAAAGGTGGAGAGGGAAGAGGCCCGAGCTCGGCGAGGCTAAGGCTCAGCATGCGGACCTGCGTTGCATGGCCGCTCTGGAGACTCGCTCCGCAAGGTGAGACGCGCGCGGACCTCAACCGACGATATACTATTCATTTTTCTCACTCGTGAAAGCGTTTCATCGCTGGTGTCTCAACTTCCACTGGCTAAATTCGCGTTAAAAACGAGAAATAAAAAAAATTAAAAAAAACAAGAATACCTGAGGAAATAAATAGTGAGGCTTGTTCTGTCGAGTCGTATTATATGGAACACGTTGCGGTGGATTTTACCTCGTGTTGACAGTGATAACGTGAACCCAACCGAGCTACACCCTCGCGCTCTTATCTCACGCGCCGTTTACGCCTATCACGTATCACTACGATACTCACGCACCGCTCGAAACCCAGTGAAAGGTGAGCCGACTGAAGAGAGAGAGAGAGGTTTGCTTAATCAGCGGTGATTTTTTTTTTTGCGAGCTCTTTCTTTTCTTCTCCTTTCTTGTGGCCTCTTCAGTGAGATGTTGAAGTCGTTGCTCAGAACTTGACACAACTCGGTGATCGTGAGTGTTGCCTCCTCGGCAAACGACTCAGCGAATGAGCACTCGAGTTGTTTATGATTTTTGGTTCACGAAGAGGTGCGCGATCGTTGTGGTGAGTGATCCAGGACTGGAGTCGTGATCCAGGAGTCCAGTTGTCATTGAAAGCCCTCGAAGGATGTTACACTTGTGAACGAAAATTCTTTTTCCCCATGGCTAAACTGGGGTTACAGTGATTACTGAGTGTTTAGTGCCGAAACTGACCGGAACATTGCACCAATCGCTTCGCGAATGACACTCTTTGGATAACTCGGATTTTTTCAAGAGGATCTATCGCTTTATTCTGAACTGGTGAGTCTCAGGCATGACAACGAAATATATCAATATTATAATCGGCGGAATGAATCGATTACGATGATCTCGCGTACCTGAAGAAGAGTGACAACTGTTTTGTGTTTGCTCAAGCCAAAATTCGAATTCCATCGTCACATTTTGAAGGTCAATTGGAATCTTCGTTAAATTTGCGCTAATCGAAGCGATCTTCGGGAGTCATTAGGCATTATGTGATAGGAGGACGTTCACATAATGTTTTGGTACCTGAAGACGTGTGTGTGTGTGTGTATGGGTGTTTTTTGAAATTTCCTTTTCCGGTAACGATGGTTCTTGTGGTGTACATGGTGATCATGTGTCGATTAGAAAGCATAGCATAAGAACGAAGTCTCTTTGCCTACGGATTACGCAAGAGAGGAATTTCTTCGGGGGCCGAGACTGGCGGCGACTGGGTCGGCCACCCGAGGAACCGACGTTTGTCGGCCGGTTAGTATAACCCGGAGACTTGAACGACGGGGTAAGAAGCGAGCGGCATGCGTTGGCGGCAACTGCCTTTTCGAAAAACATTTGTCTCTCTCTCTCTCTCTCATTCTCTCTCGGCCACCTCATCTGCGTGCATGTGACATCTGTCTCGCACATAGAAACGCGTTCACGTCGAAAAGCGCGCATTCACCGAAAAAACCGGACTTTTCGTTTTTGTCGCACTTTGACTTTAGAAATTCTCCATGAATGAGCTTTTCGCGCCTAAAATTTCAGGCGATTCGAGCAATTAAAAAAAAATTTATGGGAAATTTAAAGTGTTGATCAACTTTTTTTGTGCTCATTGTCAAAATTTGGTTCTTCAATTTAGTGCAGCGGAAAATTAGCTGTCACCGTGTGTAAGAATGTTTTTAGTGTGATTTTATATTTCGCCTTTGAGTGATCGATAATCGTATATTTGTATTTTTTTTTATATCGATTTTGGTGAGTCCTGATATTTTTCTGGCATCGGCGTATTTTTTTTTTTTTTTTTTTTTTTCAAAGACGTTGTGTAATAATCGACAAAGACTTACGATCGTTTTGAGATATTGCTTCGCAGAGTCTCGGAGAATTTCGAGACACGACATTGTTGGAAGGTTCGAAGGAGAGAACCGTCGAACCTTTATTTTACGATACTCCTCGTATGTATCCCTGCTCAAAAAAATGCTCGGTGGTCGTTAATGTCAGAGGGTGAAACGTTTCGCGTTCGCTCGTTCCGGCGGAGAGCAAAGCAGAGCCTTTACTCTGCTTTTGGTCGACAATCGTGTGGCAACGTTACTCCAAATGCTGAGGAGAACGAGGCTCGTATTGGGATACTCGATCTGTAGAGCGATCGTTAGTCACTCAAATTAATGCAGACTATATCGATGGAGTTGTGGACAATGAAGACTTTCTCAGACCCACAAAAAGGGCACTGAAAAAAAAATTATAATCGCATACATCAAATAATTTATTCAATCAAATGTTATAATCAACTAATTATAACTGTGACCAAAAACACCTAAAATATTGCGTTTAATAAACAATTTCCATGAGAATTGTGCAATTGAATCAGCTGAATTTTTATAAAATACTCATTTAATATATATTTCAATCGACAGAACCATTCAATAATTGATAACAAAAAATTGTGTGATTATTTAATTTAAAAATCCATTCAATTAAAAAAAAAAAAACTCAATATCTTTTCGATTCAAGGATAAATTGAATTGCCAATTAAGTATATATAATTGGTTCATTAATACAAACCTTGCATTTGAATATTTCCAGATAAATCTTTTTTTTTTTCTAAATTTTGTGTATCCAATTATATTTTCTCTCAGTGAGTGAATAATTTTTTTTTATATCGTGTCGCTATGTTTATCCTGTGAGACGGGAGCGGTCACCGTTGCACTATGAATATCTCATAAGTTCCTCGTGTAACGTCCTCGACTGTTGATTCTCCTGCTGCGAAGGCTGCGGAGACGAGGATGATGCTACTCTCTATGCCACGGACAGTCAAATTAAGTAGACATCGACCATACGCGAGCTGTAACAATGATTTCTTCGTGGCGTGTCTCGTGCCCAGTCGCTGCCGCTGCTGATGCTGCATCATCATCTCGCGTGGTACAGGAATACCATCTTTGGCTCGTCGCATTATGTACCCGTACATATGGATGCGCCTGTCCGTCCGAACTACCGGACATTCTCGACGGGAAGGGTCGCCTCGATTCCCTCCATACTTCCTACGATTTCTATAACAAACGACTACCAATCCGATTTTCCCATCACGATTTATTTATAAGCACGTATTACCCGCAATATATATTTCCAAAAAACAACAAAAAAAAATCACTAATGCACGTACGGCGACGTGCAATCGCCGGCGAGATTCGTTGTTGCGATTGCTCCGCCGCGAATTTTTCCGCATCACTGAAAAAGAGTGAAAAAATCGTTTAACAAACGATCCATCAATCCCTCATTCTCTCCCAAGTATTTATTGACCCTCCTTTTAAATAATAATTCACAAAATCCATCATGTACATTTTCGAAAGAATTTAATTGTAAAGAAAGAAAAATTTCCTCCGCACTGACGAAGGCAGAGAAGTTCCGAGGGACCACAAAAATACTTGCAACCATTTGCCGCATTCGCGTAATACCTTTTTCAACGTAATGTCGAAAAATCGATTACATTTGCGGACGACCTTGACAGGACTGTAGGTTGGTCTTTCAAAGATTTCTCAGTCTCGCTGAGGAAGGTAGAAAAAATGCTGACGAAGAAATAGCCGAGACGAGAGAAGAAGAGCCACGTCCCGGTGCGGACAGTGCAGTCGGAGAGGATATTGACGCTGCGCTGACCCCCTCGTTCTTCAGGGGCCCACGTTCACCTGCGCCATACTCGTTATGTGGCTATCGGTGGGTCCGGGCCATCGCACGAACGAACAAATAAGTCGTTCGTTCGCCGAGGGCCCGAGCGGAGAAGACAGAAAAAAAAAAAACAAAAAAGCACACGTCGTGGTAGCAGCGGATGGTAACCTGTCCGTCATTCTCTATCGTCCATCAGACATCCCGCCCGGTGGACCCATTGATATGAAAATTTAATTATCTTCTTACGCGCGAATTGTCGTTGTCCGTGCGGAAAAAGTATGTTCACTCTCGCGGCTAAATGGCCCCGGTTAAATTTACGAGAATTCCACCTGTTGGAATATTCGGATCGCTCGTAATTAAAGATAATCACGCGGGATAACATTAATAGTGTATTTATCGGTGAATCGCAAGTTGGAAGAGCGGATGATTGCGTTCGCTTGCCATTCGCCATTGGCTATCGATTCCGCAAGCGTATATCTGTGGAATACGTGGGAATGAGTCGTTAGAATATTCATCGCGATGCAATGCGCGCTCGGAGGCGATACAGTCGAGTATCGCTGGGCTTTGTAATAGTCGATAGGTGCTATGCCGCAGCCGCGACTGTCTGCCGCTTGCACATCTCGAGAGATGCTGAAAGGTCCATGGAAGTGGCGAGGGAAAGGCGACGACTCTGACGTCAGCGTCAGGAATGAGGTTAAACCGAGACTAAACTCGAGCGTTACCTGCCGTTATAATGTTCACCTCCTGCCAACCGGTGTACCTACGCGAGGGACTCTACCGTCAGCTCGACGGGGCCTGTCGCAAATCGCGTTAGCATCTCGCGCGCCGATCGATCGATACCTTCGTCCAAATTCCCTTAATCAATATCCAGTTTTATTGGAAATCGATTTTTCACAATCGGAATAGGTTCACCGCCGATATATCAATGTCAACGAGTCTTCAACAACGACTTCGACTCTTCCAACATATAAACGCTTAAAAGAATCTCATTATTAAAAAATCGAATCCTTCGAATTGTGGAAAGATAAATTTGTAATTCACAGAAAGTAACCGGCTGACGATGAGGAATATCACACAATTTTAATTATGCGCTTGGAAATATTCTCTTTCTTCCTCTCGTTTGTCCAAGTGCATTCGATACCTTTCGTCCAAATTCCCTTAATCAATATCCAGTTTTATTGGAAATCGATTTTTCACAATCCGAATAGATTCACCGCCGATATATCAATGTCAACGAGTCTTCAACAACGACTTCGACTCTTCCAACATATAAACGCTTAAAAAAATCTAATGCTTCGAATTGTGGAAAGATAAATTTGTAATTCACAGAAAGTAACCGGCTGACGATGAGGAATATCACACAATTTTAATTATGCGCTTGGAAATGTTCTCTTTCTTCCTCTCGTTTGTCCAAGTGCATTCGATTCTCCACGAAAGCCGCAAGTATCTCGAAACTGGATTTCCAGGTTGGCTCGAAGGTCCGCGACTATCTGGCCAGTGGATCCACCCGGAGAGACCTTTTGTCTTGGCCCTGGTGGGCATGAGTTAAAGCCCATAATGTCCCGAGCGGAGCTGCCACGATCGGAGTCCGGTATTCCCTTGTTGCACTGGCGCAGTTATACAAGTATGCAAGAATATAAGCCCTGCCTGACAGTGGCGCATAAACCGACGTACCCTGGTGTATGTATATACGGGACCAACACGAGTTCCCGAGGACCGGACTCGCTCTATCTTCCGAGGATCTTCCGGCGGACTCGCTCGCTCGTGCTGACCCCGAGGGCTAGAGATTACGAGGGCTCGCTCGCTTCGCTAGAATTCAAACGTGTGCTCGTTCCTTCGTATACCTTCTCCGTCTCTTCCACCTCGTGTCCATACGTACCCCTGGCCTCAACGACGTATGCAAGGAAAGCAAAGGTGTATAACCCTTGCGCCGAGTGCTCGGCACGGTTATTGGCACCCTCGTGTCTTTTTTCACCCAACATGCTTCATGGGCCATTCACCGTGCCGTTAAAAGGTTGTATCGTTTACTCGTGGCTGAGAGAAAGGTACTGGCAGTGTCTTATGCCGTAGGTATTCGAATACCTGTGCGGACGGAAGATTCCTCGTCTCCCCCCCCCTCCTGTCCTTTTTTTTTTCTTTTTCGTTTTTCTTTTGTAAATCCATAGCTTAGAGAGATGCCTTCGCGGTAATCGGAGATGGAGCATCGCCCTGTACTTTCGAGAGGCTTCCAGTCGTGGGACGTCCAGATTTTCAAGCCTCTCCGTTTCACGTGCACACTGCGCGTTGCGTTGCGGTTGAAACACTTGGGAATAGCTTCACACGTTATGCGATTTTTTGTGACCCAGGCGGGAAAATCGGTGAAAATTAAGGATTTAATTAATCGATGATATTCCGGTGGCGATTTTTTTTTTTTTTGCTGGGCTGAGAAATATTGTTCCTGGAACTGGAGATAATTCTCTGGAGCGGTGAAAATATTTCTCGAGCCAGGTAAAAATATTTTTCTGTCGGGAATATTTTCAAATGATTTTTCCACGCGCTTTTTTTTTCGAGCTCCCGAGGCTGCGAATATTTGACGTCACTTCCGTTGGGCAGGAATGTAATGGGAAATTAAATGAAATTGCGAGGTACGTACGAGCGGCAGAGGTAAAAAAAAAAGCGACTTTGCGCCTCGCGGTACGTGCACGAAATGAGGTTATTTTGGCGAAGTCGATAATAAAAAAAATAATAAAAAATAACGATTAAACGTCCGATAGGTGTCTCGCCGATCGATGGCTCGAAACAATTATGTAACAGCACGTGTGGTTACACACGACGGAGGCAGTACCTCATAAATATGTACTCGCTGGTATCACCATACGTGTCGGGTGAGTTTAAGGAAGAAAATAATTGCTCGAACTCGTTTTTCGTCGCTCAACACCACAAGGTCCCCCCTCGCTGTACGCTTCAGTGTGATTGACTGTCGCATACCGATCGATTATGTCAGACGTTGCCCTCTTCGTGGCGCATCGACGTGACACTCGCTTCCCGCAACTGCTGCACTTGTTTTATATTCAACTTCAGTCGTATATGGAATGCTCCCTTTTTTTATGCCGGATGTTTTTTTATTTATTTTTTATTCATTTCAACGTAAAAGCAGAGCACCGACCATTAAAGGGTCAGTTTCCATGAACCCTGCACTCTAAAAACCAAGCGTGTCACCAAATGTGTTGCTTTTTTATCTCTTATATCGTCACGACTTTTTACACACTCTCAGATTTGTTGTTTTTCTATATTTTATATCGTCACGACTTGTTACACCCTCTTAAGTGTGTTGCTTTCTATTTTTTACATCGTGGTCAATTTTTACACAATTTCAAATGTGTTGTTTTCAATTTTTTACATTGTGACCAATTTTTACACAATTTCATGTGTTATTTTCAATTTTTTACATTGTGACCACTTTTTACACACTTTCAAATGTGTTGTTATTATTTTATTTTTTAAGCCGAGAAAATAATTCAAAAAACGCCTGGAGTTGGAGTGAACAAGCGAGCGAAGTTTCTCTGTCCGTATTGTAGAAATTTAAACGGAAGCTTGATGTTGTATGGGAGAACGTGTCGAATGAGTACGATAGTCGTCTTCGTCTTCGTCCCGGAGCTGCGGAAAGTTGTGCGCTTAAGGTGGGCGTCAAGGATTCTCGAGTTGGCGCGCGGCAGTGGCGACGGTGATCCTGGATCCCCGAGCGTACCGCTGGACCGGTATGGCCGCCATATCTGGACGCTCGACGTGCAAATACACGCATTCTCTTTACTATATGTCCACGGTACTGGCGCAGTGGACATGCGCACATTTATTCGCGTACTGGCCGATCGACACTCGGAGATCTAACATTCGCAACATAAGAATTTCATGTCAGAAGAGCTCCGTTATTTTTTTAAATTTATTATGTCTCAATTTTTTTATCAATCTCTAAACAAATATTTGTTACTCCTTTCAAAATCATCGCCAAGAGCAAAATATTATTTTCCACGAGCGTAGAAAATTGGAAATAAATGAACGTTGCATTGTTCAGAAAATTTTTAAATTTTACATTAAATTTAATTTTAATTAAATTAGAGTTCATTTTCAATTAAAAGTAATTTTAATATTAAGGAGAAGAATCTCCTCATTGAAAATTTAATTATTTAATCCAATTTTTTCCATTTCATTTTCACACTTTATTTTCCAAGATAAATAAAAATTTCGAAAAATCATTTTTCCCTGTGGTTATTGCAGATGAATATTTATTATTTATTCATCCCTTTGGAAATTTGTCGCAATTTTCATTAAATAGATAATAGAAATTACGAAGTTCATTATATATTACGTAAAAAAAAAAAAAAAAACAAAATTGACGTTGATGAAGACACTCGTGGGATCGTTTGGTCTTCGCCCACGGTTAATTAACTGCCGGATTATTTAGCAGGCGCGAAAGTCGTTCGGTTCACCGGGAATCACTGAATTCCCAGCGAGTTTGACGGAAGATTGAGGAACGCTGAAGACTCGAAAAGCTGTTGCGGTAAGGAGCGACGAAAGCCGCAGAGCGCACCACGGTCGCCGCAATTTCTTGCTCGATCCGTTCTTCCAGTAGCGAGGAATCGACTCTTCTCATCTCTTCAGCATTGGCACTCCTCTCGCACGACGCTATGTTAATGTTATTCTTCGGCATCTCGTGTTCCGCAGCCCCGGCAGCTCGTGTTCCGCAGCCCCGAAGAGGCCAAGCGCTCCGGCGAACCGGGTTTTTCATGTTCCCTCTCGCGAAGATCCTCGCGTCCCCTTCTAATTGACGAGAGCGAAGAAGCGTCAGCGGCGGCGGAGATGCTGTCCGGTTGACATGTGTCTGAGGTGTCCGAATCAGCGTTCGTCGTATCTTATTATACGCGACGGACACTCCGATATGTTGCCTACCGACAGTAACCCGACAACGGCAAACCCGAGCTGCGAAAAATTTCGGACGAAAAAGGTAAAGGATTGCACCGTGCACGTGAGCTCCGTGATCTCCGAACCATTACCGCCCAATTTTTTGGCCATAAAGCAGATTTAATATTTTCACGCGATCTCCGGACATTCGATACAAAATATCGATCTTCAAAATGGTACAATGTTCTCCAAGCAAAAAAAAACCAACCGAAGCCAATCGTACAGATTCTTTTGATTAAATAAAACTCAATTCAAACGCAACTTGTAATGCAGTAAAAAAAATACTCTGCTGTCAGAAAACGAGACGAAACTTGGAATTTTTTTCCCTCGTAATTAAAGGCTTCTAATTTTTTTTACATATTCCGGAAAATATCTATGTTACAAAAAATGTCTCGCAAACGACGGGATAATTTTTCCGATCTTAAGTTGACAAAAAGTGGACCGACAATGATTCCTGTCAATTTAACGCTGCAAAATGAGGAATATTAACGTTCTAACGGGTACCGCAATCCAAAATGTCCGAGGATCAAAATCTCACAGCGTAAATAAACGCCGTTGCACCTTCGGCAATTCCCGCTGATGGTGACGTTACGGAATGTAGGTGTTTGCGGCTGGTGGGTGAGCGGCGCGGAAAACGCGCGTCGATAATCATACGCACGTTGCAGCGGTGACATCATCGCACGCGTCCGCGAGTCAGCTGACGCGGTCTCGACTTAGATGGAGCGAAAGAAACGATGTAAAATAGCATGTAAACCGGGCGGGCCGTCCCGCGCGCGTTTGCGGATCGGGACCGGGCGGCGGCGGCGGGCTCCGCTCCGGTGGAACGACCTCGAGGAATCTCGCGGTCCAAGTGAGCATATATTCCACGCGAGTGATGTGATTCCGCGGTTGGTACGTGCAGTGACGCCGCAATAGTCCCACGAGACGAATTAAACTGGTCCTCCCTTTTTGTCCCCTTAATTGTTCGTCAACGAAGAAACGTCAAATGGAACTTGTCGCTTTAGTTGCGTTTTTTTTTTACCGTCGCTACACGCGATTCCACTCGTTCAGGTGCGTTCCGGTGGCAATTGGTGCTCGACGAGCTCGAGAAAAATTGAGAACTCGCTTGTGTTATATATTAAGAGGCGAAGCTCGCGGCAAGAAGAGGCCTACGAGGAACGACTACGCGGAACACGGGGACGATAGTAAATTCAAGTGAGACATTGTCCTTCGATCCTCCTCGCGAGTCCTTTCCAAAGCACCGGGGTGGTCCACCGGTGGCGTTGCGCCGCGAGTTCGTCGCATTCCCATTCGCCGTATAACGAGCTTCTGGGGGCAGATGCAGAACTGGCTCTTCAGCCCCCCTCCGGACTCCTGGGTGTTCCACGCGTCAGGCGAACTCAATCCTCCCCGCGGAGTCATCCTCATGCCTTGAATAAATTGCATTTCATTGCTCCCCTCGTCATCCCAGTATCCAAATTTCTCGACGCACCACATTTTTACCACTGCCTCGCTTCTTCGTCGAGAATCATTCGCTGAATTCATTTTCACCAATTAACGAGATTCGTTGTTCTTAGCGGAACGTAAACGGGGGAGTTTCATCAAAATTTATGAAGCTTTTTTGTTTTATGCAACGAATCAAATAAACGGACCAGAATTTTTTTAATCGAGATCAATGCTGCGGAAATAAAAGCTCGAATTTTTGTTGTGCTTGCAAAAGTCATCTGCATATTTTATTTATTGGGAATATTTTTTTAGTTGGTGGGAATAAATACTTTTGTTTAAAAATATTTTAGATAGTGGGATTAAAAAATAATAATTATCTTGTATTGTTATTTTTTTCTTTAGTTATTTCGCGACTCTCGAATAGCCGACGTATCGCTGAGTTGTCCTCGTGACTCCGCAACGAACGTCTAGAAACTAGAAGAGAAATGTAACGAGATAAAGTGCATTTGCCCCATTTGTCGTCCGTACAAGTAGCCGCCAGGAATACCATAAGAGCGTGGATAGCGCGTTCGCGCCTCGATTCCCAGCTTCGCCATCTCGGATATCCTCGGCGTTCGCTCGACGACGACGCACCGATACACCTGATACGCCGTATATATTCGCCGCTCGAAGCGCCAATCCTCCTTTTACTTGAATATAAAAACGCGCCGTAAATCCATTCGCTTTTCGAGGAATTTCGTATAAACGCTGGACAATTGCATGAAAAACGCCCCGGAATAAATGACTCCGCTCTGTTTCACGACGCAATTACCCGGGAACCCGCATAAAGAGCCAACTAATTGCACCAATTTATTCTCGACTTCACAACTTTCGAAAGATTGATCTCAAATTTACTCCAATCCGATGCTCGCAAAATCATTTAAACGAATCCGCACCCAATGACGACTGCAATTACAAAAATGTGAGAAGATGTAATCAGAATAATGACAAAAAAAAAACAATATTTGATACGACGGAAAGGAAAATGACACGCGGAAAAATAAGCATCGAGTGAGAGAAAAAATCACTTTCTCTACCAATTATTTTATTATCCTATATTTTTTCATCCGCCAAAGCAAAAAAAGTAAAAAGGCTGTCGGTGTTCATTTTTCTCAACGGATAATCGAAGCGCGTTGAGAATCGATCGCGGAATCGATAGAAAGTAGTCATCGATTTATGGAGGAGCGACAAATCAACCGTACTCAATTAGCGCCCGTGACAAGGTCTTCAAAGGGCGAAGGGAATTTCGCGCTCATTTCTGCGAGCCCCTTTCCGCCTTTGTACGGAGGCGGCGCTTTGATTTCTGTATTCGGCGACAAGTGCCACTTGGCATCGTCGACGTTATGACTCTCCGGCGTATTAAACGTGCCCTGAGCTAATGTCACTCTTTTCCGTCGGGTGTTCGAGGTCCTCGGGACTTACCAACACACACACACACACACACACACCTACACTCATATCAATTCCAACGATTCCCTTCACGACTCTTCAGCATAAACTCACGAGCGGGCATCATGCGCTTTTGCAGAAATCCTATACTCCCCGAGATCATGCCTCGGAGCTCGCGATAAATCTCTCAGCGTGCGAGAGTGCCTTCGAGTATCATTTTACAATCGTTACTTACCGACGTTGCCGCAATTAATATAATGATTTAATTTTCCGCGAACACGTGTGAGTGCGAGTATCGCTCGATTAACTCCAGCGGACGCTAAAATATGCGCTTCCATAACATCTCGAATACATGGCGCTCCTCGACCATTCGCTTTCATGGATAAATATCACCGCGAAACGCGAGAGAGAGAGAGAAGCTTTCCGAGTATTCGTGATTATGCTTGCGGGTAGCACTCGCTCGCTAAGAGGATTAGCACGACGAGATTTCGTGACTCTCGGACCTACACATATAAATATATATATATATATATATACATATAAATATATCCTCCGCTTCTTTAGTGTTTTTTTCCTTTCCGTCTCTTAACTCGCTCACCTTCTTCGACTTTCTCGCGGGATCTCTTTCGAGAGTCCGCGCGCTTTATCAGTGCGGAGGATTAAAACGCCGGGCCGCTAATGCCGGTTCCGCCGTCGGATCCTCGTTCGGCCGATCCTTGAGTGGCTCGGGCCATCACTCGAACCGACCATCCGCGAAACGACGTCATCGTGTACGCGTGCATTATACTCGAATTCCGCGGCGATACATTTTCACGCGTCGACGAGTATCCGGAGAATTTTCGATCGGGATCTTCGGGGATTTGGCTGAGCGGGCGCGGAATTATCGAAGCTGGAGACGGGAATTTCTCGCGGGACTCGCCGTCCGGGAAAATAATTAATCCTCCTGAGCAATATAAAAGTTCAGAGCGCAGGGGATTACGAGAGGCTAGCGCAAAAGATCGCACGAGAGGAAACGCTAGATAGGAAAAGTACGGGCGACATCCTCGTCGAGGATGGACGCCGCGGAATTCCACGGACGCTTTGTACGGGGATTATTATATTCTCGATTAATATATGACTGGGTTTGAAAGAAGAGAGAAGAAGAAAAAAAACGCGTGATCGATCGCTCGAGGCAGCGCCGCGCTCGCAATAACTCCGACGTGTGCGTTTTATGGTCGCCATAATCCTTGCGCTAAAAATCTCTACGCGTATTACCGCGAGGGATTAACCTTCTCACGGATGGAGTTTCCTCTGCGCGGTTTAGAGGCCGCGGCGACAAAAATACCGCCGCTCCGGAGCTCCGATTGCGCTATCCATACAGGTGTTAATATTAACACTTTTTGCCGCGTGACATTGACACTAACGATTTTGCTTTATTTATTCTTGTGTCCATGTCAGGTGTCAACGTCGACAAGATTTTTTATCTAGTACCCCCCGAGTCCAAGGAACAATAATCCTTGTCATTTGTGGTGTCAATCGGCAATCATTTTATTGATTAATAATTTTAAAAAAAATTTTTAATTGAACGAGTGTCTGTAAATTTTCCTAAATTAATTTGTGACACTTCTACCTTATCCTCGTGTAGTACATTATTTTTCTAAAATTTTGTTGTAAAAAAAAGCTTCCCTGCGATTTTTTTTTTGTAATTTTGCATTCGATTTTTTTAAAACATTTTACTAATTTAATTAAAAAATATTTCTAACAATGTGTGAAGTTGAATATGGTGAATAAAAAAAATTGATAGAGGAACGAGATCGCTGATTGTTGAACAACCGTAAAGCACGATCGGCAGATTTGCAGTGCGCATGACATAAATAATAATGCAAAAGTGAGGAGAGAGAAGTCGCGGAGAGGGATCGTGTTCGTGGCGTATGATTAAAACAAACAAAGAACGATCGGAAGCGAGGTCCGGATCGTCGAGAGGAGTGGGGCTCGTCGTCCTTGCAAAGTGGACCTCACACCAGTCGGGCGTTCATCCCTCCACTCTTTTGCCATAGCGGACACGATATGCTATATCTGTATTGGTGCTCGGCGTCAAGCGAACACGCACGCACGTCCGTGCGATCGAGTACTCACGCGTGTTGAGTGCATACATGCGAGCCTGACTCCCAGCATCCACTCGAGATCCACAGAGCTCTATACGGGCTATTCCGTTTCAACTGATCATCAACTCGGAAGACATTTTTTTTTATCCGATCGTTTACATATTTTCGATCGAAATTTCATATCAGCATATCAGTTAATAAGGCATTATTCAAAATAATAACATAGTAAACCCTGCACGTGCAATATTTTATCAAAACCGAAAAACGATTGAATTCACCTTGAATTCTTTTTCGATAATCGGTAATTTAATAATTGATTTTTGTTTTTCTGCGAGTTCAAACGACAAATGAATTATTATTCGAGGCTGAATATGTAATTGAAAATCAAAAATTCGAGAAAAAAGGAAAAATCGTTAATTTGACATGGAAAATCGTGTGTGGATGTATACGATAAGTTCCCATGCGACGAAAATCTATTATTATACTCTCGTTTACCAGCGTTTTCGTCGACAACCTTATCCCCTTTGCTTCTCAAGTTCTCACGAGCGCACGGAGAGTGCATTACGTTAATTACGAGGCTCGATCGGTAGTACAAGTATATCGGTTCGGCGAGGTTCGCCTATTCAGCGAGTCATTACACTTGCCACGGAGAGCACGCAGTGTTTTCCATGGATTAACGAGACGAATGCGCGTTAGATCGTACACAAGAGACACGACTATATATCGAATCGTTAAGGAAAGCTGTTCTTTCGTCGAGTTACCTTATATCCACTCGTTAGTGCATACCTACATCTCTTAAAGAGAGAGAGAAAGGGAGAGGTAAAGAGCTCGGACAGCCTCTGGCTTTCGAACAACACACAGCGGACCCGTTTGTGAACGCACAATGTGAAGTATAAGCGTAAAACGTGAGTCTTCGTGTACGTCTCATAGCGTATAATACCGATCACCGGAGAACAGCCCGCGTGTACGTACCATCCCACCCTCATCCACGCGACCCAGTGAAAATCTTCGATCCAACATTCACAGAGCAGCGGTAAAAAGCTCCCATGAAATTTTACCTCCTTATATAACCTCAGTCCACTACCGATCTCTAACATATTCCATTCATTATCCACGCAGAAGCAGCGAAGAGTAACATCGACTTTGGGCACGGCACTTTGCATCATTGCAGTCAGTGACGCCCAGAAGTCAAGTTGACCGATTGTTTTTCCAAGGGTTCACTCCGGGGCCTTATATTTTCAGGCAAATGGCCGCCGCAACGCCCATCAGATATACATGTGTATATATATATATATTTTTTTTTTTCTTCTTCCTGGATGTATCGCCAGGTACTCTTTCTCTCTTTAGAACAGAGCAGAGAAACCTCGTGTACCTGACCTCCTCGAAATTCCTGAGGGGCATTCCTGAGGGGCCTTACGGCTATATCTCGCCCAGCAAGGATCCTTACCTGTGCCGGTCCCGGGCGAAGCGTGACCCCTCGGCGTTCGTGGCGCACCGAGCGGGCCCAAAGATCGGCCAGCTAACCGGGGTCCCCGCTGGCCCGGCGAAACTCCCTCAGCCCCTTCCTCTTCTGGAGCGCGAAGGCTGAGTTGGGTCGCCGATGAAGGATGAAGCTCACGGGAGGGTCGTACCATGATATATTTATAAGCCGGCGTGCACAGCCGTGATAAATCAAAGAGTCTCTCTCGCGTTAGCCAGAGATCGGTATATGGCGGCCTCGGGACCGACTCTGGAACCGGTCGCGTGGGGTCACTTTGGCTATCTGGTGTGAGTACACCGCTTCTCTCTCTCTCTCTCTCTTTCTCTTGCAAAAAAAGGAAGAGCCTCTCGAGATTAATCGAGAAGGAGTAACGAGAGAAAGCCCTAGCCTGCCGAGCCACTTCTGCCACCTTCGAAACTCACGATAAATCATTCCGGTATTATCGATCTCATTATAATTGGTAACGAGAAAATGGAAACGCAAATGTCTCGCCGATTGAATGTATATCAGGTATCCAAGTGATGGGAGATGGCTTCGCGTTCGTCTTGAAATCCGGTGTAGGTGGAAAGAGCGAAGTTCGTTGGATGAAAACCGTCGATAACGATCGTCTTACCGGTCAACACTTTCAAAAGGCATTATTCCAGATGACTGGCAAGCTGCCACGTCGCAAACCCACCGGACCAAACTCCCAGGCCTCCAGCAGCTCTCGGACTGGAGAACGCCTGTTATAATGACGGGTTTCGGAATCGCGCGCGATGACCGGAGCCATCCGCGCGTGTTTCTCCACGGACGAAGCGTTGATACGTTGCGCGCGGGGAAAATATCAAATGGATACGCGCATGACACGGGTAAAAGCATCTTCGCCCGGCCCCGGGCCTTCAAACAACAAAATTGCTTCTATGTAATGACCGGTTATCGTCGCACCTCGATATCTCGGCTTCGACTCTACTCCCGATGAGAAATCATTCGCGTAAGGAGTCTCGAAAAAAAGAACAGACAAAAAAATGTACGCCAGTGAAAATACACTGTGTAGTGGTCGGGAGAAGCCATGCGGCAATGCCGAGGTGTTGTTCTGTTCGAAAACCATTTCGGGTGAGCGAGACTCCCCTCCTCGTCGGCCCATTGTCCCACAAGGCCCGTTTCAACCATGCCGCCGTCGGGTTTAATGAGAATTTTAATTACCCAATCTCTCGAGGCCTCCAGCCAATAAAACATGTGGGCATTCACCGGCCGATTGCCAGACCCGGTCAAACCGAGCCTCCGGTCAAACCTCGCGCTTCGTAAATTTGTCCAAATTCCAATTTCCGATTACCGGGCTTATTCCTCGCCTCCTACTCAGGTGAGATACGAGGCATACCGGCGATGCCTTGTTTTGTTTTTTTTTTTTTCTCTCACTACAAAGACTACCGATTTGTTATTGAGTTATAAGAAATTGAAGGAGCAACTTTTTCGCATACCATCATTTTTATACAACTGTAATAACAAAACTTTAAAACGTAAGTGACTATATAAAAAGCTTCAGGGCTTGCGGGAAGAAGGATCCTTCGTTGGATCCGAATCCTGACCGGTTCGTTCTTTGAACCTACGCAACCAAACGGAGTACACCAATTTCTTATCCGCTGCACTCGCAGTCTCGATGACCGGTGACCTCTGGTCATTTGAGTCCTGGAGTTCCCTTTTTTCGGGGTTCACGGATGTCTTGAATTTCGCCGATTCGTTGGGCTCGTTTGTCGTGCCCTTTGACACGGTGTCCTCAGATTTACCGGTCGAAAAACGCGTCTCGCTTGTTGGTCTTACATTCTTATCGAGACCTGGAAGAAAAACGTTGATTTCCACGGGCATGAGGCAATCTATGTTCTAATCAAAGCAGATTGTGTACCATGAATCCTGGACCTCGAGGAATCATCGATGCTTCGCGGATTAATCGCACCGCTTCGGGTGTCCTTGTTTCTGCTGGGCTCCATGACTTCCTTGACGGTCGCTACAACCGCGGCCCCTTTTTGCTGGGTAAGCTTCTTTCCCTGCAATCCGACGGTACTTTCCAACCCGGACAATATCCTCTCCGGCTTCTTACGCGTATTCACAGTAGCCCCGTAGTCAATGAGCGTGCCGTCCTTTTTCTTCTCTATGGGTTTCATGGTAATCGCTGCATTCTTCACCTTCGAAAGTTTGTCCACCGTGCCCGTTGTAATATCGCTCGGTTTTGCCGGTTCCGATGATTGCCTGTCATTTTCGCGGTTTCCAGGCTTACCGAGAGTTTCCGATGGAGGCAATAACCTGATCTTTCCGTAAGTTCTCGGTAACTGTGGAGTCGCATTCGCGTCCGACTTAGCGATCACTTCCTGTCGAAGCTTCGCCGTGATTTTTGGCACGGTCCTGACCTCCGAATTCTGCCTGGGAGACGTCGATTTACGATTTTTACTCGCGCTCAGTCTGCCCTTGATTACTTCGGCCATTGGCTTCCCGCGCATTCTTCCCTGGAAATTGTCGGGATTGGATGAATTACTGTTCCTGCTGACGTCGAGCTTTTTCTCCGGCTCAATCTCCACGGTAATCGACTTTGCCCCCGAAGCTGCGGCGGCGCTTTTCGGCAGGGTCCCATTTTTTCTTGATACCGATTCGGACGTCACCGTTTTCGCTGGAGCTGGTTTTCCAGGCACTGCTGTGTCAACGACTACCGACTGGGGCTTTGGTACATTCGCCGCTGCACTCTTGACCTTGATGTCCGGCTTCGCTTCCGGTTTCGCGTAGCTCTTCAATCTTTCTAGGGTCAACTGCTTGCGTATCTGCCGCTCTTGTTCTTCCCGTTCCAGCCTCTTCTGGGCCTCGTTCGCAATGACTTTTGAAATGGCCGAGGCACGTTTTCTTCGGTGGATTTGTTGCTTCGAGACACTCGGCTTAGCCACGACGACATTCGGGGTCTTTCGCACGTCAGCAAAAGCCACTTTCTTCGGCTTCCAATCGTGTACTTCCTGATCGACGCGAGCGGAGGATCGTCCAACACGTGACATCTTTGCGGCAGAATTTGTGGTGTTCGCTGTGATCTTGGTTGATCGGGCGGATACAACTTCGCTTCGACGGAAGGAATCTGCATTTGTCCACCAGGGAATGACTTTTGAACGATAAGTGGACGATCCAGGCCTTCTCACATTCTTCATCGATGACGTGATTCGCGTCAAACAAGATCTGGATCTTCCCGATGCAGAATCTATCCTTCTCGCGACTCTGGACGTGGATCCAGTTTTATTTGAAGCTGTTGATTCTTTCGCTTGGCTGGAGATGCACAAGTTTATGGTTGAATTGGTAGCTCTCGGGTTATCACCGACAGCCTCCTCACCTTTCGATAAAACAGGTATCGTAATCTCGATTTTCTCAGCTGAACTAACGACGCCCAACTTGTCGACTTTGCTGATAACATTATCCACTTCCGCGGCCGGTTTACCGTTTATTCGGAGATCTATATGTCGAAGAGGGCTGGATTTGGAAGTCGATGAGGACTTTGACTTTTCAGTTACCGTCACGAGCATCATGTTGCCGTCTTGACTATTCGGCTTCGATACTTCTCGAGCCTTATCAGCTCTCGGCAAACGCTGCACTATGACCGATATGTTTTTCACGTCACTTTTCGAAGGCTCTGACTGTTTTTCCAACGACGAATAGGAACGGTCGACTGAAGTATTGAGGCTCTTTTGATTCAGATTTTTTGTTTTATTTTGTTTACTCAACACGACGTTCGTGTCGCCTGATGATGAATTGTGGGCAGGAGATTTGTCGGTTTTTCTCACACGCTGCAACACAATTGGTGCAGTTTTTGCATTTCGTACAGCGATTGGTGCATTCTTTGAATTCTGTGCAGCGTTTTGTGCAGCCCTTGAATTTGATGCAGTCTTTGCATTTGGTGCAGTCTTTAAATTTAGGGAGTTCTTCAAATTGTTCGCTGAAGAGGGTGGCAATTTTTCAATCGAGGAACAGTAACGATCAACAGGGTTACTGCAGTTTTTGATATTCATTTTTCCTGTTGCATTTGACTTTCTCGATACTATATTTGCATCCCTCGCTGAATTGACCGGCAATTTTTTCACGGATAAACTATGACGAAGACTCTTATCGCTGATGCTTCTTAAAATCGTATTCCTGGTTTTATTCTTTTTGGGCATGTTATCGACATCACGTGCTGAATTATCCGGAATCTTTATTTCAGACGTTTTGTTGTGACGAACACTCGTATTACTCATGCTTTTCGTGATTGAACTTCCGGGTTTACTTTTTTTGGCATCACGTGTCGAATTGTCCGGCAGCTTTTCACCGGCCAATTTTTTATGAACGCTCGTATTACTCACGCTTTTTGTGATTTTATTTCTCGTCTTAATTCTTCTGGACATGTTATTTACATCGTTTTTCGAGTAGTTGGGCAGCTTTTTCACCGATGAATTCTCATCGACACTCGTGTTACTCACGCTTTTGGTGATTGTTCTTGCTGAGGTACTTTTTTTCGGCGCGTTACTTAGATTACTTATCGAATTGTCCTGCAACTTGGTCACCGGTAAATTTTTATGAACACTCGTGTTACTCACGATTTTAGGAAGCGTATTTTCCGCTTTTGCTCTCGTCGCAATTTTATTAACAGCAGTTGGCAAATTGTCCGTCACCTTTTTCCCAGACAAAGTTTGATGAACACTCGTATCGCTCATGCTCTTCAGCATTTTCATTGCTGTTTTGCTCGTTTTCGATGCGTTATTAGCGTCGCTCGTCGGAGTGGCTGAAATTTTTTTAACAGGCGAACTGCAGCCATCATTAAAGCTGAGTGGAGTCGGATTGCGTGTCACACGTGATTCTGGAATCCTCTGAACCAAATTATGAGCCTTTCCGTGATCGCAATCATTATCGAAATTAACATTTTTCGTTATTTTCTTGACATTATGAGCTTTGACAACGTGATCGAGCCACTCGGCTGGTTTGTTAATTTCATCGGGAATTCCACGTGCATCGATACCGCTTTTGCTTCTGTGTGATTTATGGCCACTTTTAATGATGTTCGGAGGTGTGGAAGAACTCTCCGTGCAGAGATTGGGCCCGCCATTATTTCCAGTGTTCTTGATATTCACCAGAGAGGAAACTCTCGCGAGACGTTGAAAGGGTGTCTTCGAGAAGAATCCCCGATTTTTGTTGGTCTTGGCCTCTCCGTTAAGCTTAGCCGCTGCGTTTCGTGCCTCGATGGCCTTGCTGTAATCCTCGATTATTCTGGCGTACGATTTGCTGGACAATTTCGGTTCGTTGGAGTCGTCGTCATCGCCGGTCACGACTAAAAGCTTGCTCGATCTTTTTGGATTCCTTCCGTTGGTCCCGGCGGATCGACTGAACGTGGAGCCCCTCAGGGCTAACCCATTGGGCAAGGTTATGGGTATTCCCATGAGATGCTTGAGCTGATTCATTTTTATCACTGTTTTCGATAACCGACACTGCTGTTATGACACTCGAACATAATTTTGAGTGGTGTCCGGAAGGAGGAAGTGGCTAAGAGTCCATAAGTCAGCGGATTTTTACCAAAATCTACGGGACATGACTGACAGTCATGGTGCGTACGTCACGCGACTGGCTAACAAAAAAGCTTTGACGTTTCGTCGAGACACGCTGCAGGCTTCATACCGATTAAAACAAGGAAGGAAAAATGAGGGAACAGATTTATAAGCCACGAGGATTATCGTATTATGAGCCTTTCACGTTGACAATGTTGTCCGCGGGGACCGCGACGGCTCAAATCGGGCACAAATCAACGGAGCGTTATGCGGTCAGCCCCAGCGGCGAGCAATATGTATTAGCTTACGCATTACGCTTCGGTTGCGCATTCACGCCGCCGGTCGTTCAATCGAGTTCTCGATTTAATCGAGACCGGTCGAAGCCTCGTGATCCGCGTTGCGCAACAACCAACCGGCAAAACGTACCACTACGCTTCGAACGTTACAGTTTCCGCAGCGTGCGACAAGCCACGAGAACAAAGGATCAAATGGCTTCGAAAGATAATGCGATACCGGAGAACCGTACCCATTCGGACCCTGAAGAGGATGTTGCTGAAGAGCAGAGTCCTGCCGATTTTACGTCCAGGATCCCAACGAAGAGATTGCTCGAGTTGCGACCTCACTCGGGACTCACGAATTCCTCTCGGTGATGCTGCCGTTGGTGCTGCTGGTCACGAATGAGGATCGTGGCCGCAGCGAAGTGCTCGACCTCGTGGAGCCTACGCCGAGAGTTAACTGAGCGAAGGAGAGTTATTTCGCGCGCTGGAATTCCAGCTTGGTGAACGAGGGCTTCGCGGATATACACCACGAAGAGAGAAAGAGAGAGAAGGAGGCAAGCCTGACGCTGGAGCGAATCGCTTCGATCGTAATTCGCGATCCCCGAGAGATCCCGGTGAATCGCCGGACGGTCGTACCTTGCGGAGCGCAAGGCTATGCTTATATATGCCCTCGCGCTCGCCAGAGGTACGAATAAGAGGACCAAGGAGGAGACGAAGAATAAGCCAGAAGATGGTGGAAGGTATAAAGGAGGCAGAGGCTTCGGGGGCCCCGGTACAAAGGCGTCACGGAGTCACGAACGTTATTAGCGAGGGCCGCGTACGTGATCCGCGGAACGGAGAGAACACTCGCGCGAGCGCACCCCGAGAGAGCGAGATCTTCCTCCGCCATCAGGAACTCCGACGCCAATGAGAAGAGTTACCAGCAACCTCGGAGGCAATCCGGGATCGGACTACCTCTCCTCGTGTTCTTCTTTTCATTATACTAGAGTATTTTCTCTCTGCTCTCTTCGCCACTTTATATCCGAGGGCGATCTATTCGCATCGAGCTCACCGGCGAACCACCAATTCACCGAACTACGAGCTCGTGCCGCGATCATCTCCTCCGATCTTTGTTGTTTTTCACCCGACGCCCTGAAACATCATCGTTGCTTTTCTTTGTTTATTTTTTTATTTTTTTTTTGTGTTATTGGCCCACACCTAATTCACTTGGACCGCATGGCGTTTGGATCAATATTTATCGACGCTCGATTCTTCGTCATCGATGATAATGTCTGCTTGAAATACAATCAATGACGCCCCGACGTTCGATCTCGGCCGGAAAGAAATCGATAATTACCGCATCCCAATGCGATCGTGCTATTCCAGGTCGACGAATGCAGGAACAGGGGACGAGGATCGAAGAGGATAAGACGAGATGTTGAGCCATATAGGGACCAGTGAGAAAGTTGAGTCGGATGCTCTTCGTGTTGGGCTGCGACGGAGCGGCTGGTGCACAGAGGTTTTTGTCAGCGAGGATGAGAATGAGAGGCCGCGATTCCGTCGCGGTCTTCTAAATCAAAGCTACCCTGAAGAACAAGGACCGGGTGAGGACGAAAGAGGGGAGAGAGGGCTCGCGGGGAGGAATTGAGAAGGGAGAAAGGACTCATAAGAGAGCCCCTCACAATACCCACTTTATACCGCAACGCACTTCCTACGTATATGTGTCTTCGGGTGCCGGCGAGTATCCGGAGAACATCGGGAACCGCGATCACGTCCGGCTTACCGTTAAACCCAGCCTGACTTTATTAGCGTCTCGTCTCCGTTTTCCTCTTCATCGTCTTCTTCACCCGTTTCTTGTGGCTCTTTCTTGCCAACATTGTCCGTCCATTATCCCGAATGAGACTCGGCGCTATATAAGCCCAAAGGAACTTTGGCATTGGTCCCCGATACCTTGAGACCCCCGAAGAGCCCTTCATCAACGAAAGCTCAGGGAACGAAGCTGGCGAATGACAGGCACCGAGATAATCCATCATTTTTGCTCGACGCTGATTACGACAGTCGATGTCCTATTCAACCTACGCGTCAAACTTGACGTCGAATCCTGGAAACACGTCTTCGTGATCAACCGTTGAACAAGGTTGCTCAGCAGTTTAGTCAATCACCGATCGAATTCGCAATGGAACGATGAAAAGAGGTGTCGGGATGATAGCAGCGTCTCGAAGGATCCACTTTTTCATCGATGACGTCGAGGCTCGTCGATATATCGAGCAACACTTTAGGGTCGTTCGAGCATCGATTGGGGAATGGCGAAGCCGAACGGCGAACGTTGGGCATCGAAAAACCCGACGACACGGGTTCCCCGTTGTCGCGTTTTGTGGAAACAATCAGTGGAGGTTGTTGCGAACAGGGATATGAATGCATAAGCAGTGCAGTTAACACGGAGGCACGGCGTGTCCCCTTGGACTCTTTTTGCTTCGTGACTACGGGCTCAAAAGATGCCGCGCGATCCTGAGGATCCTCGGAGCGCGGAGGAGAACTCTCGGGAACAGAGAAAGGGAGAGACGACAAGGAGGGAGAAAGAGAAAGAGAGCTTTTCTCCCCTCTCTCTCTCTCTGTCCCCTTGTCACAATCCCGCAGCTTCTTTCCCTCTCCTTCTTCAGCAAGGATCTCGTGTCGATAAATACAACCGATGTCGTCGTATGCTCCCTCGGATCTTCCAGTGTGCCCGGACTTTCTATGTACTTTTAACTCTTTTTTTTCTTCTTCTTCTTCTTCTTCTTCTTCTTCTCTCGTCGTCATCCAAACTGTGCCCCGGCATCCTCGGCGCTCGCACGACGAATATACCCCTCGGCGAGTGTTTCTCCGAGGCCTGTTTTCAGGACGGAACGTTCTCGACGATTGTGCGCGCGTTTCTGACCGAAGCCCCGAGAAATACCGAGTTTCTTGTCACGCTGAAGAGAAGGACTCGTTACTCCTTTCTCGGTCCCGCTACCAGGGACTCCAGGCACTCCTTAGGCGTTGTTAATATCGCTGAAATATATATATCCCTAAGAGCCAGATGCTTCGCGGTGTGTTTAGTTTGCAATGACGTTTACCTCGTGGCCCCCGTAGGAACCAACTGGAGGTTGGCAATTAATCGCTTAACCGATGCTGGAGGGACTCCAGGAGCTTTTAACTCGGCTCGGGTGACCGGGATCGCGGCTCTGGAACGGAATGCCAACCGACAACCGGTTTTCGGTCAGTTATTCTCAACAGCTATTTTTGACATCGTTTTGTCGAAATGGGACAAAATCTTTCCTCCAACTCGCGACACTGTCTTCCAATGGTCGTGTCGGATACTTTTGTCGTGTTTTGAATTAGCCGATTGTATCGGGCACTCTTCGGGTGGTTATTGTTGGGACGGAGGTTAACCGTAGGTGATGCAAGTTAATGAGGAATCGACAATCAATCCACGGAGGCGGCTACGGTACTCGCACCAACGTCCCACCGTCATTTGTTCAAAGCGCACTCCGCTCGAGACGTCGAGCGTTTGTCTCCTCCGAATAAGGCAAGCTACCTTCGCACAACTCCGCGCGTCGAGAGTGCCAAAGAACAAAGAGAATCCCGCGAGTCCCGAGGCAGACACTGCCCAGGGACGAAAGGATTGTGGGCCTGGACGCGGCAGTTCAGACACCTGCTCTCTTCTCCTCTCGCATTGTCTTTCCCTGCTAGGACTCTTGTTCCTTCTGCACCGTCCCTCCTCACCTCGGAGTCCACTCGAGTCGGTGAACCACTCGATAAAAGGCACTTCACGCGACGGAATCGTGTCCACTCGAAAAACAATTGTATTCGCAAATGGAATATATCGAAGCTTTTTCTGATCACCTCGGTAACACGGTTTCCGAATCCGACAGGATTCTTTGTGTACCCTGAAGAGGTGTACAGAGGTGTGAGGACAATAATGCTGGACTGATGTTTCCTGTCGGAATTTTTTTTTTTTCTGGAAACATGAGATATAATTGATAGGAAAATGAAATATAAATGTGTTTCGCAACTGTAATTAATTAATGCTTTGTCTCTCTTTTTTTTGCAGTGGCTCGAACGAAGATCGGTGACGGAAATGCGAGAAGAAGTTTGGTAAAAGTGCCGCAATGGCATCGGCGTCGATACGTCAATATTCGCAAAGTTTGCAAGCTCTCTTCAGCCTCGAAATCCGAAACGATTCCGTACTACCAGTGGCAAACGAAGGGGCAACTGTGGCGAGAGAAGCTGAAGAGGAAAAGAGGGCTCATCTCGAGGTCTCATCGGCTAGACCCACGGGTTCGTAGAGGGCATGCGAGCTCATCATGTTCAGCCACCGACACGAGCCACGAGCGCTGTCGACATCCTTCCTCTTTGGTGTTACACTTTTACTGCTGGTGATCGTAGGTAGCCAACATGCTTCGGCGGACCTCAACTCGGAATTCGTCAAAGGGAAAAGTAAGTTTTTTCTCATCCCTGACTCGTGAGTATGCTAAAGCTCATATTTCGTGACCCTAAACATGAAGCAATACTTTTGGAACATCGAATGCTTGCAATTTTTTCCAATTAATCCATTATTTTATTTATTGTCAATTACCCAGTGAATCATACTCGAATACTCTAATTTGGTGGTACAAAAGTTGAAAATTTATTTAATTAATTCAGCTGACACAAAAAATGCCACATTTTCATCATTATCAGTGACAAATATTTTTCATTTTTAACCAATAACAAAAAAAGGATCGATTTTTGGTCGGATATCGATCAATATTGAAATTGTTCGAAACAAATCGATGAATGTTCCCGATTTTTTCCTCAGGAAGTGCAATTAAGGTGCTTCAACAGGAACGTTCCTCACTCGACGGTTTTCCGTCGAGTCTTTAGAAATCTCGCCGCTTCGTTCGAGGCTGCACTTCCAGGTGAACTCGAGAGAGGCGTGGGTGGGATGTTTGTATAAGCAGAAGGTTGAGAGTCGGGCCCTTTCGGAGTGCGGGTGTCGGCGCGTTCGTCCAGGTAGTGAAGCTTGAAAGTCTACGTCAAAAGTACCGTTTATCTCCTCCTGGAACAACAACACTCGTTCCAGAAAAATGTCTTCTTCTTCATCATCATCATCATCAACATAAACCGAACACTGCGCACGGCTCTGCGCATCCTTAACTCCGGGAGCGTGCACGTGCGCAACACTACAAGACTAGAAAGTGCGGCTGAAGACACACTTTGCCACGAGGCCCGGGTTCTTTTTTTCCGCCGCGCTTACAGCGCGAGTCGTTTACGCCCGCGTGCATCTGTGTACGACCATCGTCGCCCATGATCCCGTACGGCCCAGCGTGGGCGGCGTATACCACACGCTTTACGAGTAACCCAGTCGCACTAATCACTGAGACACTAATTAGGAGGCCGCGTTTCTAGCTTACGGTACTCGATAGTCACGTACAAAAATCACTTAACCAAATGACAGCCTTAAGACACTAATGGACCTCGGAGATCGAGTCTTTTCTCTTATTAAGGAATTTTCGTTTTTCAACCTTCATACGATTTTCATCATTAAAGATAGTGCAGGGTTTCATAAAACGTTATTTCTGTACAAGCTTTTTTTCCCAATCTACCGAAGACTTTTTCCCCGTGAGGAAGTCACTCGTGACGACGCAGTTCACCGACGAAAAATGTTGTGCTAACAATAGAAATGGGGGAGGTGTTCCTTCTCCTAGCCGAAAATTCGTATCGCCCCACGCGGTCTCAGTGAAATTTTTCCTTTCACCTCACAGCATTCTGATGCACTGAGATGTATTTTTGAAAAATTGCAGAATTGTAATGCTTTCCATTTACTCAATGAAATTCGAGTACATTTTTCTACCGAAGGGTGTTCAGAATTTTTTATGAATTTTTTTTAGGCAATTGGTGATTGCTCAGCAAAAAAAACGAAAAATTTACTGGAAGAAAAAAAAATTGTTATTGATAATTACCACAAGTGCCCATCTCAAAAAAGCCCAAAAATACCCATCACTTCTAAATAACGATTTAGAAAGTGAATGCAACGATAGTCAGAATTCAGTCGTGACGATGAAATTTTCCCTGAAGAAAAAAATTTTTCCCCAACAATAGAAATGGGGGAGATGCTCCTCCTTCCCCCAGCCGAAAATTCGTATCGACCCACGCGGAACGAGGGTAGGGGAGTTCGACGCTGGAGCGACTTTCGTGTAGCGCATCAGTCGTCCGCTCGAATGGCATTCCTCGCTGCGATGCATCGTCCGCATGTGTAACTTCACGAACGTGTGTTCCCGAATAGAATTGGACATTGCATACTGGACATTGGCCAGTGAAAGACGCGAGAAATTAAAAAGGAAGGGGAATCAGTGATAGGAATGTATCGTGTCGATTATCCAGTCGTTCCCGCGCGTTACGAGCACGGAGACCTCCGAATAATCTCTATCGTCGCTTTCTATGTACGTGGCATAGAATAGGAAGTGTCTGCGAGGGGAACCCGTTACAAATGTTGGAGGGGACCATAGGAACCAGTGAGCCAACTGTTATGTCATTGCCCTGAAGAGCCACGTTAAAATTTCAGTAGCTTCGAGGCCACATTGCTCGTAGGTTCACCGAAAATACATTCCTGGTCCTGCGGAAAAAAAGTGAATCGCCAATTAATCAGACATGTGTTCGCGAAAAATCAATGATGAAGATCGAGTGAATTGGTACGACGTCAACAGTTTGGAGGACACTGTGGAGGTGGAAGTTCTCCACGTCGACAGTCCAACGAGTATCTGGATCATGCCGATCGAGGCGAAGACCAAGCACAACGAGCTCGTCTCGTCGATGATGAAGTATTACGTGGACGATGCGAAGGGGCGACGAATCGATGACGAAGAGTTGACGTTTGGAAAGGTGTGCGTTGTCCGATGCGCATCGACCGTCAGAAGAGCGAGAATATTGTACGTCGATGACGATAATTACGCGGAGGTTTGGTTCGTCGATTTGGGAACCTCGGATTACTGTTACACCTCGAAGATCTACCGTCTCGAAGATGAATTCGGAAAATTACCCGCGGCTGCGATACAATGTGGCCTCGCTGACATCCAACCGATTTCCGTGGACTGGTACGATTCCGCGCAACGATATATTACCGATATCAGCCTGGGGCAAATTGTCACCGCGACTCTTTGCACTCGCGTTGCTGAGAACGGCACTTTGTGGCTGAAGCTCAGCATCCAAGGCAACGATTTGGGAGACGATCTTATTTGGGGAGGCGACGCGCTTCCGCATCGGCAACGCTTGCGATGCCATTCGTGACAATGATTGAATTATTGTTGTCGGTAATCACTTTTTTGCAATATACGAGCTGTATTATTTCACTTATACACAATGCCTAATGAGAGAGATATTTTTATTAAGTTAATTATTACGACGACGTATTATCGGTAAATTGGGAATGTAAATATAATTCATTTAGGACATGCAATTTAATTTATACACATAGTTTTATAAATATTTATATATATATATAGATATATATATTTATACGCGTATTCTTACACTCCATTTGATGTTGTGATGAATTTATTTATTTATTAAAGAAGCAATAAAAATATAGTCGGGTGAATTCGTCTCTTATTACGTATTCCCCCAAAGCAGTCATCATCGGTAGGTCCCGATTTCGTATTCGGCATTGAAATTGAAATTATGAATCGTCTCATGAAAATATAATATTTATTCGATTATCATATACGTTTGATTGAAGCTTTTTGTTGAATAGTCGAAGAGGCCAGCGATTTGGACAGTGAGAATCGTCGGAGAATAATGCGAGGGAGCACGAGTTAAATTAATCCTCCATACTTTTTACCAGCTTGACTCTTCAGTCGCGGATCGTGGAATTCCGCGCGGGAGATTCTGCGTAAGACATATGAGAGAGAGAGAGAGAAAGAAAAAAAAAACCCTGTTTGTCTCGTGATGTAGAGGGATGATGATGCGAACGCTTTCACTGAACGATAAGCAGCCAGGATTCACTCGAGTCCAGAGAGAAACGGCTATAAACCGCAGCTAAAGTGGTGCGCTATAGAGGCTTCCATTAGGATGATAAGGCCTGTCGACTCGCCATTAAACGGGGATAACTTGCTACACTGTAAGGCCCCCCAAGGTCTTCAAGATATGTCTGCTGGACCGATAACAACACAAATGCAATTTTCCTCTATCAGGTTTAGCCAGCAACTCGAATCAATAGCAAGGATCATCTCTTTTTTCAAAAAAACCTCAGACTGCGCATGCGCAATGCCGCGTTCTCCACTTTACCGCACACTTTTTTCGCACTAGTGCGCGAAATCTACTTTATCGCACACTTTTGCCGCACTGCGGGCAAAAAGAGAGAAACTTTTTGCGCTCTTGTTTCAAAAAGTGGTACTTCTCTCTGTCCCGTGCGAGCAAATTGCTGAGCTTCGTCTTAAAGTCCGCTTTTTCGCACTAGTATCACAAAGTACTATTTCCAAATTATCATAGTCACCGTAACTACCGAAGAAATTTTGGCCTGTCGAATAACGATTCAAAGTAATTGCGAGAATTAACAAAAATGGCTAAATGGCCATACAGTTAACAGCTATCACTTGTCGGTTGCCCGCAATTTTTCCGCAGTCTCTCCGCGAGAGTATCCCTGTCGAAAGAAAGGGTTTCGCCTCGTTATACGCTTTATATACGGCAACGCGAATTGGCCATTCGACGCAGCAACATAAACGCTGGGATTTATAAACGTCGTGGGTTGTCCTGCAGTGTCTCGCATAATATTGGGAGTCACGGGGGATACCGCATGAGCCTCCAACAAAAGCCGCGGAACGCGGGAGTCTCTGTAGTATATACGCCGAGAGGGCGAATATACTATGCGCTGTGTACTGCGCAGCGGAGAAGAGAGAGAGAGAGAGAGAAAGAGAGGAGAAACATCTGGGAGGCATGCCTTAATTGACCGCTCGGAATATTGACGAGAACCCACAGACGGATTGAGACGTTGAATTTATCCGGGGACCCGTTTTTTTACTCACCATGAAATATGACCGTTCAATATATATAAGCCATAGCGAGATATTTATGTACTCGTTGAGGTACACGACGCCGGGTTACGCGCGCACGCACCGACGACATAGATTTTCAGTTACTTATTTATGCCCGCCCTGAGCGGCCTCTACAATACTACCGATCGTCTGCGGACGATGCGCGCGGACGATCGGCGCTCTCTCCGCACGAAGCAGCTGCGCGCGGACTGGCTCGCTGAGCTGGATTCTCTCCACGATCTCTGACTCCGCAGTCGATTTATCCCGAGCGAGAAAAAGCCAACCGATTCCGCACGACGATCGGCCTCTCGTCCCGTTTGTGTATCACCGATCGGTATAAGGACACGCATACGATGACCCGGTAACGTTGTCACTGCATTTTTCGCATCTCCTCCTGCACGAGCCTCGGGAATAGCTCGTATCCGATGTTAGAATCACATGTAAACGATCTCTCCCCCGGCTTAACCGGTACGTCCGGTCCCCTCGAACTGAAATTTCGACTCTCCACGACGACATACCTCCGCCGAATTCTTACCAACTAAAAACCTTTTATCGTATGTCAATGCATTATGCAAATACTATGACACACGAAAATGTGTCTGCCGATCGACGATTATACCGTCTTCCCGGTGACAGAACGACGCTATTTTGCGCAGCTGAATTTCTAACCGATTTCTTTGATTTTTCGGTAAGGAAATTCCCCGGTGTGGCATTCGCTCCCGGTGACACAGTACAGAGACGTCACTAGACATTTATATATATATATATATATATATTTGGCGCGCAGAAAATCGGTATCGAATCTCATTAGAAAAGCCAGGTAAAAATTTGACCATTCCTGGTACGACGATCCATTAACTCTCGAGACGGTCGCCTTTTGAAATCGGTAGCGAACTCGCGCCCCAGGCTCGCACCGAGGTCAATCCTGAGAACGCACTCGACCGTCGAAGGAAAAATCGGCTTGATCGATGGTGGGCGTAAACTTCTCCGAGAGCACACGGCCGATTCGAAAAGGCCCGCTGGCCAGATCTCGTGGGTGGATGACGAGGGTAGATGGATGATTGTGCCTTTAAACGCTCGGATCCTCGACTTGCCGCGATAATGGATAAATCGAAATGCTTCGTATTCTATTTGTTGGGAAGTAAAATAAAAATGAGACCGAGTAGAACCTGGCATATTGCTTTCTCATGCAGGAAACTTTGTATTAAGGGAAAAATAATGATAAAGTGATGGGCAATTTTCGAATTTGCATCTTCGTTTTATCTGAAAAATTTAGAATCTCTAAAAAAAATGTATTTCTATAAAATGCCGAACCCTCTTACCGATCTTCACTAAACTAGACACGTGACATTGGTGAATATTGTTTAATTTACATGGAAAATTTGTGGTAATTCAAATTTCGCAAAACTCGATGCTGACAAATTTTTTCAACAATACACAAAAAGTGTAGAAATTTGTATTGAAAAAAAAAAAAAAAAATATATATATATATATATATATATTTGCTTATTCTATGTTAAATTTGTTATGTAAAGGTAAAAATATTCTCACATATTCTTTTTTACTTTTAATTTTCGAATTTACAAATTTTGTTAAGGGGGTTTAATGTATTCCCATGATTTTCTTATAATATATGTGTGAAATAATGGAACGAGGAGTTTCGCTTTCAGCGACAGCGTCGAAGTGAATATTTCAAGTTTCGGCGCCGGCCGAAATTGGAGAATTAACTCGAATCTCGGTCCTTAATACGCAACTCGAGGGCAGCGCGAGAGATCGCGTGTTTTCTCGCACGGCGTAGCTGTGCGATGCAGTAAAATCACCTAAGCTGCGAGCGTCGAGGGCATTAAGGTCCGGGCGCAAAGGTGCGCGGAGAGAAAAGAGACGGAATAAAGTGTACGGTGGAGCCAAAGCGATAGTCGGAGAGCGTGAGGCGAGCGATACGCTGCCGCCGGTGAATTCGAGCGAGCGAATGAGAAACAACCGACAGAACAAAGCACATTCCACGCACCGTAATTTGTTTCTTCCATACGCTATGTGTGTGCTCTCGATCCTCAGCCTCTCGACTCGTTTATTTTCACCTGATAAATCGGCATGATTTTTTTTTTTTTATAAATCGCCTCGAAATAATAGAAATCAATATTTTTATTTCTTCAAATTCAACAATTTTTTCAATTAAAATTTATTTTTTTCAAAAACCCTTTTCCCAATGCCCACAATATCAATGAAAACAAAAAACAAAAAATCTCTAAAAAGTACCAAACATTACCCAATTTTTTACCAAAAAAAAAAAAAAATTCTTCCGCAATCGCGCAAATACGTATAATTGAGAACGTTGCGTACGGGTGACAAAGGCGATTGTCGAATCTGAATATGGTAAATCGGACGATAATTCAAAGCCCGCGAATTTCATTTGTTTCCTCTTATCTCAGGAGTGAAAGGATTGCGAGGAGATTGAGGAGGGATGCGTGGGCGGGTAAGGCCTAGTCTTACTATAATACGCACTACCGTCCCGCGAGTAATCCACCCTCGTGACTTTTATAGCGGTATCAATGTCACCGTGTGACTCGAATCCTGGAGGTACGACGAGCGGAGTACGCACGGAGTGAGAGAAATCGTTGGTGAAACCCATTGTTCCTGGGTCTCTGGGCTGCTGGGCTCTCGGAGCTCGTGCTACGCGCGAGCTACGTTTCTGAATTATCGTTTCTTGTGCCGAGGGAGAACGCGGTACACGCATAAGTGTTCCCCCTTTTATACGAGAGAGCAAGAGAGAAGGTGGAATCTCGTTGCTCCTTTTTTTTCGCTCTCCTTCCATATACCGTCTCGCGGTCCTGGGTTGATGGTTGTTTCGCGCGTTTACGATAGCGGGCCTCTATTTCGTTGGATATTTCGCCGCAGGGCAGCGCGAGGCCAAGACCTCAGCTCGACGAAGCGAACGCGGAGGCGAAGGAGAGAAGGAGAAGAAAAATAAAAAGCGAAGAAAGGAAAGAGAAAAATGGAAGAGTCGGAGGCGGCGGAGAAGAGGAGATGGTCAAGGAGCAGAAAAGTCTCCCGCTCACGCTCGAGAAACAACGCACCGACTCGCCGGGCAGCCAGGTATCGATGTTTACGAGCTCAAATAAATGGCGCCGCCGCCATAGGCATGCGGTTATTTCGTATTACTTTAGGGTCTTTAATGGCGCCCTAAAGTGCCGCATAAAAATTGAAGCCCGCTCTCTCCGCTAGGTGGTCGAAACGCCTGGACCACAAAGAAATATTCCCGTCGCGGATTCTCGGGCTTGTCCCGACGACGCTCCTCTGCGGTGGCTCTCGCTACTCTCATCGGTGTCCTCTGATGATTATTATCCGCTGGTTATGATCCGACGAGCCGCGACCGCCGTCTCACTCGACTTCCTCCTTCCGCTTCACTTTCGTTGCACATGCACTTCGCTCAGAACTCGAGGAGTCAAGTCCGAGAGGATTCCTACAAATTGGAGCGTGATTTCGTGATCCGCATTTTTTTTACGTTTTTTTTCCTCGGAAAAAATTTTGGATTCGTTAAAAAAAATGTTTACTGTAATTGTCTCGTGACTTAATTTTTTTTTTTTTGTTAATTGATTATTATGGATTTTAAAAAAAATCTGAGTTTCAGATATAAATTTTAATTTAATTTTCTTTAATAATTCTTTATGCGCAAAATTATTCGTATATTTATTATAAATTGGGAGAAAATCGTGGAGTGCCGTCGAGGTTGAGCCGAAATTTTGGCAATCTTCGTGACGGAGGAAAAAAAAAAGGAATTAGCGAGTAATTTTGGTAAATTCGGCGTATAGCTTACGGGGATAATCATACGTGATTCTCGGAGCTACGCGCGTGAAACTCGCTCGAGGAAGCGCATTATGGCGTGGTGAAGGTGTACGCGAGGGGATCGCTGCTGCTACCGCCGACACCAACCCCCTAAACTTTCGGGGCTCCGCAACGTATACTTTGGCTCGTCTAAATGTCCGTTCGTTTTCACTTCGGAATCGCATCGGCTCGTTTATTAGCCCAGTAATAAGCGGCCGCGCGCAAACCCCCGAGACACTTTAAGACCGTTATATTACAATGTGAAGGAGGGGAGGCCTCCGGATTATTCTCCTTTCTTTCCCGCGCACGCCCAATCCTCAAACACAATTAAATGCCCGCCGATTTGCCTTTTATTTCTGCGAAAATTAATAAAAAGCTCGTCCGAGAAATATAACTGTAATCTGTTTGTCAACTCGACTATGAAAGTCCAAAAAAAATTTCGTGTCATTCTTACCGGTCAATTATCCGAAATTAAAAAAACAATTGCATTTTTGTTTAAAAAATGTTCAAATTAAAATAATAAAAGCCCTCGTCCTTCATCGAATTTTAGTTAAATATTTACTTTTCGTTCCTAAAATTATTACAAATTGCGTTAAGCTGCGAACGAACGCAAAGAGCGTAAGAAAAGTGGAGAGAGAAAAGTCGGAGAGCGATGTAAGGGGAGAAGAGATCGGTATCCCTCATACACACACACACACACACATGGAAGATGTTATCTCGTCCTCGATCGTCCCGGCAATATTTATTCCTCCGGATACTTTTTAAAAACATTTTTCGGCTGATTCATATCGATCGTCCGCGCGCATTCTTAAGTCCCGCGTGGCGCCTTGGGGTTGCAACGAGGAGGCGCGCACGCCGCGTTCTCCGATGCCGAGCGCAAGATTCGCGGTCGTTGTGTTCGACGGCAGAAGCGCAATCCATTGGCGAGCAACCCCGTGTGCATCGAGAGAAAGCATTGCTGGCTGCGCGCACATTGCTCCGAGCATCTGGCCGGTGCAAATACCTGTGCAGCGGGGCCGGGGGGACCAGGGGGGGCCCCCTATTTCGTCGTTTCTTCGTTGCCGGACGGTACACCGAATTTTTTTATCTCCTTTTGCCGTGCGATTTTCTGTTGCGGCGCGCCGATCGCGTTGCGCAGCATCCCTGCCGGTCCACGCGAGTCAGAATCCCGCGTATTTACAATAAGGGGTCCAGTGATTGGCCGCCAATAATTGCCGGCTAATATCAGCAATAAAATCTCATTAGTAAAAAAAAAGACATATCCAATATTCCATAACCGATTTTCTCGTTCAGTCAATTTACCGATCACCTTTTCGTGTCTGGCGTGTGAAAATTTTTCGGCAAAAATCATAAAATATTCGCCAATAGACGATAGCCGGTCTATGACGACGCACTGGCCAATAATTCGAGCAGAATTCTCCTCGCAATTAGCGCGGCAACCGGAGATCGGCAATCCGAGCGATTATTTTTACGTACTGTTTCATTGGGGAATTTCTATATCCACGAAAGGCACGAGGAGGAAATTATGGAAGGAAGAAGAACGCGAAACGTGGACGAACGTATAATGAGCGAAAGGACGAGGTCCATCACTCAGACTCGCCGAGAGAGAGAGAGAGAGAGATCGGAATACATCCTTTACCGGTGCTTCCGATCGAGTATAACAGCTTGTACAGGTAGTCACGTGTCGGCTCGCTCACCAATATAGGTACCTACGAGTCAATGTCGTATATTGTACGTGTTTATCGATCGGAGCGAAGGGTGAGAGAGACCGGAGAGCCCGTGGCACGTGCTTTCGGGGTGGTATGCTAATGCAGACTCTGTTCTGTGGCATCAGGAGCTGGAGGAGAATTCGTGTGAGTGGCGAATTAATGAGGAGTTCGTGGGACGTCGAATGCAATGCTCGTCGTGAGTGTGGCCTATATTTCGTAGTCCCTCACACAACTCAAGAGGTTATCCAAAAAAAATTACAGTAGAGGAGTAAATGTGTTGAATGTGGACTGCCGAAAAAAGTTGTCAAGTGTCTTCAGCTTCTGGAGTGAAATCTTAGGTCAATAAATAATCGGGCCTACAAAGGATAATGAGTGAAATTAGCATTTGCAAATTATTGTAAATTACTATAAATTGTCAAAATAAAGGAAATAAAAAATCGCACAAAACGTACTCCTCAGCTTATCAGTTGGTAACGGTGAAGATCGAACGAAACGAGAAGAGAGGAATAGCCAAGTGAAAGATGCAGATAGAATTGAAAGGAATATACGCCTGTGGGATTCTCAGCTCGGGACAACGGCTCTGCGACACCAGCTTAATGCAGTAGGCACTATATTGCTGTTGCGCAACGTAGCGCACCTACGGCACAACTTATAGTATAGTAGTAGGATCTATGGCGTGTGGCTCTCTCGACGCACCTCATGGAAGTGGTTCGCCCACTTGGATCAACGTCTTCGAGCCTAGGAAGCAGCTATCTATAGATCAGAGGCCTGTTTTCGACTATGTGGGTGGTGGGTTTCACCGAGCATCTCTCTTCGCTTCTGCTCGGCTCTTCAGCTTCGCCGAGCTGATGTACAGCCTCACGTGCCTGACGATTCGTGACTACCTCCGTAATTTTATGGACAAAAGGGTCGTCAACTTTTGTTAACGATTCGATGTGCAACAGTGGCTCTCCTTTATTCCCCTCGCTCTTCATGGTAAAATTTCATCTCGTACATTTTCACCGAGGTAGCGACCTGTGTCAGCACCGATTGAGCAATCCACGAGTTCCGGATCGGATGCTGCCAAATTTGGCCCGAACTCCTGTGCCAAATAGGGAATTTTAATTGAATATACGTTAACCGATCTCTCGGATCGAACGAGGAACACTCGATGCTTTTGATCGAATTGCTTCTGATTTGATTCTGTTTGATTTTATTTTATTTATTTGTAAGGAGATTCATTTGATCGGTATTGAATTATCTTTTCTGGTGGGCGTTTCGTCCGATTTTTTTATGCTGTCATGTCGGTGGATAATTTGTTGCGGTGTTTGTAATTTTTTTTTTGTCTTTTCTCATTACAGTCTGCATCGGTACCAATGGCCGACTCTCAGTGCCGTCAAACAAACAGCACCACTATCGGAATCTTCGAGACCGGTACACCAACTGTACTTACGTCGACGGTAATCTGGAGATCACGTGGCTCCAGAACGAAACCCTCGACCTCAGCTTCCTTCAATACATTCGCGAGGTCACCGGCTATGTCCTCATCAGTCACGTCGATGTCCGGAGGATCGTCCTACCGCGACTCCAGATCATACGAGGGAGGACCCTCTTCAAGCTCAATATTCACGACGTCGAGTTCGCCCTCTTCGTCACCATGTGTCAGATGTACAACCTCGAGATGCCGGCCCTCAGAGGTACTCATTACTTTTTACAATTATTCGTCATCAAATTATGCAGTAAAAATTATACAGAAATTTTTGTACTTTTCATTCGAAAAAAGGTTCACCAAATTTTCGTAATTTATACACTCACAAAATAGCCTCGTACTTGTTCGCAAGTGTTTTGTCCATATTCCTTCTGTAATATGGACAAAAAAAGAGTGATACATTATTTATCAAGAGTTCGATCATAAACCCAATTGAATTTCGATAAATTTAGCGAACAATTTTTTTTTATCTTGCAAGGATGTGAGCATTTGCTGAAGACAAGATGATATTTTCACGGTTACTCAACGACACGATTGTCAAAATTGCAGATATCCTCAACGGGAGCGTCGGCATGTACAACAACTACAATCTCTGCCACATCAAGACGATTCATTGGGACGAGATAATAACGGGTCCGGGCGGCAAATACTTCTACGTTTACAATTTCACATCGCCGGAGCGTTCGTGTCCGGATTGCGACAAGAGTTGCGAGCAGGGATGCTGGGGCGAGGGAGCCGAAAATTGTCAGAGATTTTCCAAGACCAATTGTTCGCCGCAGTGCTGGCAGGGCAGGTGCTTCGGCCCGAATCCGCGGGAGTGCTGTCACCTTTTTTGCGCGGGCGGTTGCACCGGTCCCAAGCAGAGCGACTGCCTCGCGTGCAAGAACTTCTTCGACGACGGTGTCTGCACGCAGGAGTGTCCACCGATGCAGAAGTGAGTGTATACCCGGTCGTGTGCGCGTCGCAGATTGCCCTCTAAGTTTTTCAATACCGTGTCGTCGGTATCGGTAGCCATTGCCCGGAGTTAACAATCCCCCGCGCCGATCGTCGGCAAGAGGACCGATTAAAGTTGACCGATCCTCGACGATAAATTCACTCCGATCGCAAACGAGTATTCCCAGGCCATTTCAATTTTCCAAGGAATTTCGACAAAAAACCGTGTCACTCTCGACTCTCATCGCGCCTTCCTGTATATAAGTTAGCCTTGTGCCTCCAGCTTTGTGAAGTTTCAGGGTTAAATCTCTTGTACTGTACTTAAAAACGTTACGGCGATCACAAAGATTACACGGGTTCCCATGGAAAGCTAATGAAACTCAAGCTTAGGAATAAAAATTGACGAATTCACAAATTTTCAAAGCGGTTGAGTACAATAAAAAAACAGTGGCATAACCGGACATTTCAGAATAATAAGTTAGAGGAATTAAAAGGATAATTGCAAAGGTTAATGAATCAAATTTGCTTTTTGCCAATGAGGAATTAAATACAATTTCCCTTCTCACTGACGATTCACAAAATTAGTGGCGTGTTATGAATGGCCAAAATTTGCACGAACATATCTAAATACGCTCTTCGCCTGTGTCTTTTTTCAGATACAATCCAACGACGTACTCGTGGGAGGCGAATCCCGATGGAAAATATGCCTACGGTGCGACCTGCGTTCGAAAGTGCCCGGAACATTTGCTCAAGGACAACGGAGCTTGCGTAAGATCTTGTCCACCGAAGAAGAAAGCTCTTCACGGAGAGTGCGTGCCCTGCGACGGTCCCTGTCCGAAGACGTGTCAAGGCGTCGACAAGGTTCACTCCGGTAACATCGATAGCTTCAAGGACTGCACGATTATCGAGGGATCGATAACGATTTTGGACCAGAGTTTCGAGGGCTATCAGCACATCTTCACGAACTTCACGTTCGGCCCGCGATACGAGGCAATGCATCCGGACAAGCTCGAGGTTTTCAGCACCCTCAAGGAGATAACGGGCTTTCTGAACATCCAAGGCGATCACGAGGACTTCACGAACCTCTCGTACTTCAGAAATCTCGAAGTTATCGGCGGACGAACGCTCACCGAATACTTTGCCTCTCTTTACATCGTGAAAACAGCTCTGGTCTCACTTGGTCTCAGCTCCCTCAAGAAAATCTATTCGGGATCGATCGCCATTCTCGAGAACAAACATTTGTGCTACGCTCAGAGCATCAATTGGACGAGGATCAAGAAATCTTCGGAACACGAGAGCCTCTTGCAGAACAATAAGAACGAGACCGCTTGCTGTGAGTTTCCTTTCGCTCTTTCGATAGATTGCCATCATTTTTTTCTCCTTTTCCTTCGTACACTGAAGGCGTTTTGTTGTCAACAGTAAAAGAAGGCCTGGTGTGTGACGATCAGTGCTCGGAGGAGGGATGCTGGGGCCCTGGACCTGCTCAGTGCCTCTCGTGCAAAAATTTCATCCTCGGCAACGTTTGTTTGGAAGACTGCACCGCGATAACTGGGTGAGTTATTTATTCATTTTAAAAAATCTGCAATTGATAGATTAAAGTGACAATAGTAACTTTCTGGTGTTGATCTTGCTCACGTATAGATTATGGATCGGAGGTAAATGAAATTGTTGTCCTCGTTCGTGTCGTGTAGCTTGAAAACGCCTAATTTCATGTTTCTTTTGGCACTTGCGTGACGAATATTAATTGCATTGTGTTCCTTGCAGTATTTATCAAGCGGAAAAGCGAATCTGCAAAGCCTGCCACGAGGAGTGCGACGGTACGTGCGCCGGACCGAACGCGGAACACTGTAACAAGTGCAAAAACGTCCGGGACGGTCCGTTCTGCGTTCCCGCGTGTCCATCGTCCAAGTACAACGACAATGGTCACTGCAAACATTGCCACGCTAATTGCGTGGGCGGTTGCGAGGGCCCCGAAAATAATATTGGACCGAACGGATGTCACAGCTGCGAAAAGGCGATTATGAACGATCACATTCCCGAAGGATGTCTGCAGAAAAGAGAGCCCTGTCCTGAAGGTTCGTAGAGTGAAGATGAACTTTTTAATCACCGACGCAGTATATTTTTTATCTCATTTTTTAATGTCAATGATAAAATTTTGGGAACACGTCGCGTTCAAAATTCATTGGAAATTCGTCGCTCATTCCGTTACGTTAAAACAAAAAGTGATCTCACGTTAAAATTTCACGAGGCTTTGGCCGTTGATCATTAAAAACTTCCTTTTATCGCAGGATACTTTTACGAGTGGGTGAGTCCGCAGGAGCAAGGCGCCCTACGACCTCTGGCCGGTAAAGCCGTGTGCAAAAAGTGCCACGCGAGGTGCAAAAAGTGTACGGGCTACGGTATTCACGAGCAAGTTTGTCAGGAGTGTAAAAAATACAAGAGAGGCGAGCAGTGCGAGGACGAGTGTCCGGTCGGTCATTTTGTCGCGGCCGATTCGCAGCTCTGCATACCATGCTTCTCGGAATGTCGTGGCTGCGATGGACCGGGTCCAAGCCGATGTAAAAAATGCCGCAATTTCAAGATTTACTTGGTAAGGAACCTCGATTAAATTACAAGCAAAAATGGCACTCGAATAAAAACATTACATAGCAATCATCTGATAAAACTCGACATCTGTTATCCAGGTACAAGACGACGAGCCGATTGACAACGAAACCGCCTTCAATTGCACGGAAACATGTCCTCCGGAATACCCTTACACTCTACACCCACCGGACAAGGATCCTCACTGCTCCAACGACTCCCGAGGTCCCGGTGGCCTCGTCCTCGAGAGCGAAATTCAACCGGCGATTCTCGGCGGTGTTGGAATGCTCGTCGCGATATTTCTCGTGATAGTCGCGGTGATAATGTGCCAGTGGCGTCTGCGAACGAAGGCGAAGGAAAATACGGTGAAGATGACAATGGCGTTGACCGGTCTCGACGACAACGAGCCTCTGCGGCCGACCGGGGTCAAGCCGAATCTCGCTAAGTTAAGGATAATCAAAGAGGGTGAAATGCGAAAGGGTGGCATTCTCGGGTACGGAGCTTTTGGCAACGTTTACAAGGGTGTTTGGGTGCCGGAGGGTGAGAACGTGAAGATACCCGTGGCGATAAAGGTGCTCCACGACGGAACCGGAGCCAATACCTCCAAGGAATTCCTCGACGAGGCTTACATAATGGCGAGTGTCGAGCACCCGAATCTTCTTCAGCTTCTGGCCGTTTGCATGACCTCGCAGATGATGCTCGTTACGCAATTGATGCCCCTCGGCTCGCTGCTGGACTTTGTGCGCGACCACAAGGACAAAATCGGCTCGAAGTATCTTCTCACGTGGTGCACTCAAATCGCCCGTGGTATGGCTTACCTGGAGGACCGGCGGCTCGTTCATCGCGATCTTGCGGCTAGAAACGTACTCGTTCAGACCCCGAATTGCGTGAAAATCACGGATTTCGGTCTGGCGAAACTTTTGGACATCAATGAGGAGCAGTACAAAGCTGCGGGAGGAAAGATGCCTATCAAGTGGTTGGCCCTCGAGTGCATTCAGCATCGGGTGTTCACCCACAAATCCGACATCTGGGCCTTTGGTGTCACTGTTTGGGAAGTTCTCACTTACGGCGGACGACCGTACGAGAACGTACAAGCGCGAGATGTTCCCGAATTACTCGAAAAGGGCGACCGACTACCGCAACCGGCTATCTGCACCATTGACGTCTACATGATTCTTATCAAATGCTGGATGCTCGACGCTGAATCGAGACCGAATTTCAAGGAATTGGCGGATGACTTTGCCAAAATGTCCAGGGATCCTGGAAGATACTTGGCCATCAAATGGGACAAATACATGAAGTTACCTTTGAATATTCTGAAGGTGAGCTGAAATTTCTTATTACTGTGTTAACATTTCGAAACATTTCATTGTTTTTTTTTTAAATCCACTCGAACGCCTGCATTTTATATGATGAGTAAAAACGCACTTAAATCTATACATTTTTAGGTGTATTTTTGACCAATTTTCTCCGTTTATCTTTCAGGACGACAAAGAAAAGTTTCCGAATCTAGCGTCAGGCGTAGACGGTCCCGAGGCGTTGGTCTACGCCGACGAGTACCTTCAGCCCAAGTCGAGAGCTCCGCTACCCGCGAACATCTCGGTATCGAATACTTCCGGTTCGCCACCGGATACCCCGGTGAAGGCTTGCTGGCCGAACGGTATGGCTCTTGCGGCGGACTCGCCTACGCCTCAAAATCAACAGAATTGGGACAGGGAACTTCTGAGGCACGGGGTTAACCGCGCGAATGGAAGTACGTCTCACGAGTCTGGCAATTCGAGGCAACATTCGCAGTACGCGCCTCCCAATGGTCACTGCGGTCATGCGGTCAGTTCCGACAGTTCGAGCTCCAGATACTGCTCCGATCCATTGAAAATGGTCGCGGTCAGAGGTAAGGTTTTCGTGCAAAATCTTCCGTCGCCTGTTTTTTCCCCCACAGCTCCACATTTACACCTTATTAATCGAACTTTTTCTCCATTTTTTTTCCAGATTGTGACGTTACGGACGATTGTCTCGAGCCGGACTTAAATTTGGCGCTTCAGCAGGCCCAGATGGACAAAAATCGGCACTTGGCTGTGGACGAAGATGATTATCTTGTGCCGTCGCCGCAACTTTCCACGAGCAATAATCAGTACATGGACATTATCGGGGATTCGAAGCCCACCGGTGAGTTTGTACTTTCAAATATCATGTATTACGAGGAAAGGTGAAAGCGTGAGAAATCATCCAAAGCCAAAATAACGCATAAAAGAATTTTTCACCATCTCGGAAACGAATAAAACGATCTCACTATAATTTCTTTTTCGTTTGTTCTTCGCCCAGATTCGGAGCCAAAGAGATTGAACAACGGATATCGAAAGTATCCCAACTTTTTGAAGATTCCTGGCAAAACGTCGCTCGACAATCCCGAGTACATAATGTCCCAGGACGACGGACCGTTAACGCCGCAGACGCTCGGTATTCCGACCCCCGATCTCGACAAGGTTCTCACAAATGGCGCGTTCGGATCTCAAGTCAGGCAGAGAAGCTCGGAGGAGGAGTCCGACCACGAGTACTACAACGATTTCGATCGCTTGGAACGCGAACTCCAACCACTGAAGCCCCTGAGGAAGAACGAGACGACGGTATGATCGAGAAGCGTACTAACGATTCGCAAAAGGGATTAATCTCGCTGGGAAGCAACCGGTGAACGGTGAAACTTGCCCGAGGAGGGAAGCTTCGTTTCCACGTTCACGAATACCGATCACGATCACGGTAAACAGGGTGTCAACGAGTTCGATGAGTAACTCTCCCTCGCCCTACCATAAATTCATTGCAGTACTTAGAGGACGTTACCCACGAAGATCGTGTTGAAAAATTGTGATTAAACTTAAACGAAAAAAAAAGAAGAATAAGAAAAATACGAACACGAAGCTATGAACGGCAGTCCGATGAAATACCAGGAAGCGCTCGTAACGAAACGATATTTTCGACGCATTTAACGTCTGAATACGTAGTGAAATGCGACATGGACACGAGTATCGTTACGGCGTTTCGCATATAGATATAGACACGAGATACGATGAACTGTAGTGCAAAAATATTCTTAATGTGCCATCACCCGTGGCTTGTAAATAATTAATGTACCATTATGGTTATATCGAATTAGAGCTTAGAGCGATTAATATGTGTAAGTTATAATTTTATATGTCCACGTTACATGATGGAGTATAGATATAGTATACAATTTTATACGATGAATTTTTATCAGGATCGCCCGCGTCGTGGCTCCTTGTGAATGCGCGTTACGAGATTTTTTTAAATAGAGTGATTCTAAAGGGGAAAGAATAAGTGACGGGGGTTCTGTACGCGCGGGTTGCATGCGATCACTCAAAATTTCGTTTTGTTTTTTTCGCTTTATTCGCAGACGTATCGATTTTCGAAAAACAATTAGGAAAAAATTGTGCGATAGACATTATACAATGTCGTCGTCGTGGAAACGACTTTTAAATGCGCCTGTGCCCGGAACCTCATGCGGCCCGCCGCTGACTGTGATAGGTTTATATTCTTTCCTTCGATAAGATACCCCGAGAGAACTTAAAAGATGTGTAACCGCGGATTAATATTTCTTCCTCCTCGTCGCACGTCGCGAACACTCGTCCAGAGTTAATCGCGAGTCCTTCTGCAAATCATGCAACGCCAGGAGGGAAAAAAAACCGACCCGAATTCATAAAATGACTGACGTTACGTCACGAATATTTATACTTAAATACTGTAATTTGTTTAATCGGTCCGAATCGACCAGTAGCCGGTAAATATCTTCACGCCATCTCAACTGTACAGGACCAATGAAATTGGGCCATCAGTGAAATTTTGGGAATATTTTCAAATTTATTGAAAACAAAGAAAAAAAAAGAAACTTACAACAAAAAAAAATTTAATGAAGCAATCTTGTAAATAAAGTAGATAATGTAACTCGTAAGTAAATTTCTACGGAGGTAGAGACAAAAGTACTTGAAAAAAAAAAAAAAACAACAACAACAAAAACTAATCGTTTTGTGACAGGGAAACGTATTATGTATACTCTGCACGGCGTAATCGTAGGATAGGAAGTGCCATGCTCTGAGGGAAATACGTAAAACTCTTGACCATAGCTATAATCAACGAGTAGAGAAAGAGCACTTGTCAACGACTGCCGTTAGAATATCTAACGTTGTGTTCGCTGGTTGATCGGAAACGTTTTAATCGACGTTTTTAATTTAAACTATTGCACTTCGCCTGTGCAAAGAGAGCTCCTTAGGCGCAAACCCGTACAGAGTTTTGCCATTTCCTTCAGACTGTATCTTGTCCCCTAATAAACTGTACATTTTTATCACTAGTTACGATAATTAGCATTTACTCTGTAATATATCACGATAGTTTACGTTGGGCCACGAAATCGCGCGAAGGCTAACGACTGCAGCCCGCCCAAAATTTTCCCAACAAAACACACATTTTTTGTTTTATATCAAAGACCGACCGAAAATATTAGCATGTGAGAATGAATTTGTAAATTGAAATTAGCCACGGTCGGTGAGAGACTATAGAACGAAGAGAAAATTACATTTGTCATTAGGTTGTGGACGAAAAATTTACAAGCTCTATTATATTATTATGTGTATATACCGTGTATACAGAGTGAAGCAGAACCCGAAGATCAACTTGAGGAGAACCGTGAGCACAGCGAAAAGAGAGACATAAATTATTAACGAACACTCTTGTAAAATCCATTCGGATACGAGCGCCAGAATATTATCATGTACATAATAACGTCAACGCCAATTGCAAATTACTTTCTGACCCACTCTGTATATCTGTTATTTGTACGCATATAAACATATATTTATGTATATACATTATACATATCGTTACGAAAATACTGTAATAAAGAAAATGTCATTCTTATTCAACCGCGTACTTGATTCACGAATCCAGGCCGAACTTATTTGAGCCGCCACTTGCGGAGAGAGTTCAAGCGCAGTGAACGTTGCCTGGATTTCATTTTACAACTGCACGGGGAAACCATGAGATTACGAGAGCGTCGGGAAACATATGGTAGATAAGAACCGAGATCCCTTCTTTTTAATCCTCGCGTTAGTCTAGCGCGAGTCGTCGTGAAGCGCTGAGCTCGATAAAAGTGCGTGAGTACCGCGCGATAATACATTGTATTGAGATTGTGTCGGCTCTTATTTCCGAAGTCACTGCATTACAAAAACTCGTCTCGCGAACGAAGCAACCTGATTACATAACTTAAATTAAACAAAAGTCATTTGACCCTTGGCAAAAAGTGCCCGAGTGCAAGTCACGATCGGCCTTTGAGACTTTTCGAACAAACTTTATCGTTCTTTATCTGTATTATGCCGCGATGCGATATTAGAAATACGAAACGTTCTATATTTACGTTTGTAACAAAATTCTTCTCGTATTGTAGAACTGTCAACGGCTGAACTGTTACATTGATCTAAATTTGCGCGAATTGTATTTGGACTTGAACGATGGAGGCGGTGAACGATCCTTACTTGAGACATTTGTTTGACGGAATGTCAGTGTACAATGTTTACAATACCGAAGTAATCAATTTATCGGTCGGCGCTCCCGGTCCTGACCTACTTAAGAATTGCAGTGGGATGCTGAAGAGAGCTACCGATCACAGACTCGTGAGTTAAATTGTTACAAGGTGGAAAGCTGTTTCTTCATTTTTTTTTCGGCGCTTCGTTTAAAAAACCGATGTTATTGGATTAAAACTAAAAATACATTGAGACTCTTCGTGAGTGATGCATTTTTTAATCAGAGACTTGTTAATCGTAGGAAGAAGAGGAGAAAGAAGGCAAGCACTACCTCTTTCAATACGGTATAACCGCAGGCTTGTGGGAGTGTAGAGACGAGCTCCAAAAATTTTTGATAAGGCGCTATGGCGATCCGGTCCTCAGGGAACATCTAATTTTGACTTGCGGTGCATCCCACGGATTGCAGCTGCTTCTCACGAGTGTCGTGGCACCTAACGGCGTTATATTCGTCGAAGAAGTCACTTACATGATCGCTCTCGATGCCTTCAAGCAATTTCCGATGATGACAGTCGTTTCGGGTAAGAATTGTAATGTCGTTTTGCGGAAGACTCGAGTCGATTTGTTATCGCGTTAAAATGACTTAATGCGAGACAACTATTCAACCTTTTCGATAAGCTTTGCAAACTACACCGTTAATTTCTACTCCGAAAACTGATGAGACGAAAAATAATCTGCCTAAAGGAACACTCGGTCCTTCCTTTCTCTTACATTGCAATTTCGTTGTGGATATTCGTCAGAATTATCATCATACGATTCGCACTTATAAAAGAGTGTCTACAGGAGTGAGACTCCTGTAAAAACAACAACTCCTGTTAAGTTAAACAGGAGCAATTGTGAAATGAACTTATCAATGAATTTCAGTACCCATGAAAAACGACGTAGTCGACGTCGATGCCCTGGAGAAAATGGTTGTCGACGCCAAAGATAAAAACAGCTATTTGTCGAATAAACAAAAAATATTTTGGGCGATGTTCTACACGATACCGACATACCATAATCCCACGGGAATGAGTTTGCCCGCAGGTATGTTGATGAGTCAAGCTCTGATAAGTGGAGACAACTTCCTAACTGTTGCTCGTTACGTTTTTCCAAATTTCGGTCGTTATACCATTAACACCTGAATGCTTGTGACAATATTTACAGAAAGTTGCAGACGCCTGATAACAATCGCTCGGGAGAATAATATAGCAGTCATATGCGATGACGTTTACAATCTTTTATGCTATGGAAACAGATTTCCACCGCACAGATTGCTATCCTACGACGATCCAAACGACCGTGATTATAAAGGCGGGAATGTTATATCAAACGGATCGTTCTCCAAAATTTTGTCGCCAGGCATTCGTCTCGGTTGGCTGGAAAGCGGACCTCGCGTTACTAACATCATTCGAATGTCGTACGTAGACGTTTTTAACAAAAATTAAGTAAATACAGGGGAACATGAGGCAAGTGGAAAAATTTGTATCGCGATAAAGCAATTTTTTCTTGTGGGTGTTACTTTGTCCCGTGTTCCCCTCCAGCAATACAATATTCCTAACAGGCTAATTTTCAGGGGTATCATGAAGAGTGGCGGAGCCGTTAATAATTACGTTTCCGGAGTAATCGCGAGCCTTTTACATTTGCGGATCGAAGATGAATATCTTGACTTGCTGATAAAAACTTACAGGGTTCGTAATACAGTGTTGATCTAATCGGGCAACCAATTTCCGGTGTGATTCAAGTGACGTCGCTATATTTTTAGGAGCGACTGGAGGTGGTGTGCGAAGTCCTAGATCGTTTTCTGCCGAATTGTTGCTCCTATCGTAAGCCCGAAGGTGGCTACTTCCTTTGGATTCGATTGCCTACAGGTATCAACAGATTAATTTCATATTTTTCATGAGAATCAATAGCTACGAATTACATTTTACAGGCTGCGATGGAGAGAAATTCATAGGCTGGTGCCAAAAAGAATTCAAAGTTACTGCCATTCCGGGAGCTCGGTTTTCTAATACCGGGGAATCGAAAAATTACTTGCGCTTGAGTATTGCTTTCCACGAGGCTGAGGTTTTGAGAAAAGCCGTGAAAACTGTTTGCGCCGGATTACTCCAATACATTAGAAACAATTTGGATGCTAAGATGATTTCATAAAATAGTAATAATAGTATTATATGCTTCTACATGCTGAACACTTTCTTCGCTGAATCTGTGTCTTCAGGTTTAAAATGAGCACTTATTGGGAAAGAAAAATAGAAATAATATGTGGTAACTTATATACAATAAGTTAATCGGTTTTCTAATACCGGGGAATCGAAAAATTACTTGCGCTTGAGTATTGCCTTCCACGAGGCTGAGGTTTTGAGAAAAGCCGTGAAAACTGTTTGCGCCGGATTATTTCAATACATTAGAAACAATTTGGATGCTAAGATGATTTCATAAAATGGTATTAATAGCTTATACATGCCGAAAGTTTTTTTTGCAGAATGTGCCTGTGTCTTCAGGTTTTAAATGAGCACTCATTGGGAAAGAAAAATAGAAATAATATTTAGTAACTTATATACAAAAAGTTAATTGAACTGCAGCTCCTTTCAAGAATCATCGTCATATTTACATATACGTGACTATATACTGAGTAAAGTTAAATCCTAAATAAGAAATGACCTCATCGACGCAGTTAGCAGAAAAACAAATCAATTACGTCCCCTCGTGCTTGATGAATCCACGAGACGAGCGGTGCTAGGCGTTTCGCTAGAAATTCAGAGTACATTACGTTGTATTATGTTGATAATCGATACTCGTCCTTATTTCAGTTTCACTAATATATTAATATCTTCTTCGATGTTCTGCTAATAAATTAAGAAATGATAATCGAAAATCAGGCTAACGGCGAGTAAATCGGATCATTCTGAGAAAATCTTATTTCTTGGGCTACTGGTAATGTACGTAATACAGATTATTATTGTCTGATTACAATGTTAAAGCAATAACTCGCGTTGATAAAATATTACCGACGTGCGATTATTTTATCTTCGGCTGACCCGATTCTCCCGACGATCCAATTCATTTATCTTTAATCAATCTCTATATATATATTTTTTTTTCTCGCAATCTGTCGAGTATATATTTACATGAAGCATATTTGACTCAAATATAAGTCCGATGATTAACCGGAAGACCCCAATAATTCTTTTTGCTTGGTATCCAAAATTTTCTCTGCGTTACTAATGTACTGATCACTGAGCGCCTCCAGCTGCGCCTGGATTCTGCGACCATCATCTTCGGACAGCGAAGGCTTCTTTTTCAAATTTCTGATTTCCTTATTCCTAATTTCCTTGATATTGTCACGGCATTTTATGTACAGGGCCTTGGCATTTTTGGACAAATTCTCTCGGTGTTCCTTGGTTACCCTTTAAAATAAAACGGTCAATCTGATAAAATCTTTAATCATCACCAAGATTATTAATAATAAATTGCTTAAAGCTAAATTCTAAGCGAATTTATGTGAAAAACACAACTTTTAGCTTTTTGAAAAATTTAGCGGATATCTACATGAATTTTTGATTACAGTCGAGCACCAAATTTTCCATACTTTTCTTTCCATCGCTTTCTTCGCTCCGTAGTAATTTTACCTTACAAATATTTACCAAAAAGTACAAACTCACTTTGGTATGGGAATAAAAATTGTCGTCCCGTCCTGCTGAGGATTCAAATTCATTCCGCTCTTCGTAAGAGCCTCCAGTATCTGCGGAATGGCTTGCGGAAATGTGGTAACGTCGAGAACTACGGTTTTCGGTTTACGAGCGATTTGTACGAGCTCTTGGAGCAAGTATTCCTGGCCGTCAAAAGTCACCGTCACTTGTTCTATGGAGCCTGTCGCAGAGCGCAGAGTCAGGTGCTTGACAAAATTGTTCTTCAATTCGGTAACGGCTTTGTCCAGCTGAGCCATTAGCTGATCGAGGTTGACAACCTGTGCCAGTTCGTTTTGATCGATATGTTGAGGCTTGCCTCCTTTCTTTTTTTTCTCTTTGTCTTTACTCTTAGCGGCTGTTGCATTGGTTGTCGAAAAATTTCTAGTCACAACGGCACAACGATTACTGGACCATTTTTGGTCGCCGAATGTGTTATTTACAGCTTTTGAGAAGTATCTGCTTTTTTCACACTCGATTGGGCGATTTATGACAGACGTGCAGCTATTTTCCAACGTTCTGGTGGCAACGATTGATTTTCTTAAGCCCCTGGACCACCTTAAGGCAACCAACGCCCGCATTTTCAATGCTAAATGATTTTTCGACTACCGAAAATGGCAAAACACTGCAGATTTACGAAATGCCGATTTTGAGGTTATGCACGATATGTTTACGAGGGCAAAATGGGTTAGTCAGTGAGATGATGAAGAGAGGAGATCAAATGATAACGTAGTCACAGTTGCAACCGCGGGAGCTTTGGTTCACCGAAAATACAGATAAGTAATCGGGATGTGAAATGCGCTACGTTTCATTTATTTTTAACCGGTAATTGGAGGTTCTTACAAGATATAATGTACAAGATGTATCTTGCGTGTGAGATTTCAATGAAAAATGGTTTTTCGCCTATCGAAAATGGCAAAACACTGCAGATTTACAAAATGCCGATTTTGAGGTTATGCACGATATGTTTACGAGTGCAAACGGTTTAGTCAGTGAGATGATGCAGAGAGGAGATCAAATGATTACGTAGTCACAGTTGCAACCGCGGGAGCTTTGGTTCACCGAAAATACAGATAAGTGTTTTATTATTATTATTATAAGTAATCGGGATTTGAAATACGCTACGTTTCATTTATTTTTAAATGGTAATTGGAGGTTCTTACAAGATATAATGTACAGGATGTATCTTGCGTGTGAGATTTCAATGCAAAATGATTTTTCGCCTATCGAAAGTGGCAAAACACTGCAGAATTACAAAATGCCGATTTGGAGGTTATGCACGATATGTTTACGAGGGCAAAACGGGTTAGTTAGTGAGATGGTGCAGAGAGGAAATCAAATGATAACGTAGTCACAGTTGCAACCGCGGGAGCTTTGGTTCACCGAAAATACAGATAAGTAATCGGGATGTGAAATACGCTACGTTTCATTTATTTTTAACCGGTAATTGGAGGTTCTTACAAGATATAATGTACAGGATGTATCTTGCGTGTGAGATTTTAATGCAAAATGGTTTTTCGCCTATCGAAAATGGCAAAACACTGCAGATTTACGAAATGCCGATTTTGAGGTTATGCACGATATGTTTACGAGGGCAAAACGGGTTAGTTAGTGAGATGGTGCAGAGAGGAAATCAAATGATAACGTAGTCACAGTTGCATCTGCGGGAGCTTTGGTTCACCGAAAATACAGATAAGTGTTTTATTATTATCATTATAAGTAATCGGGATGTGAAATACGCTAAGTTTCATTTATTTTGAACTGGTAATTGGAGGTTCTTACAAGATATAATGTACAGGATGTATCTTGCATGTGAGAAGACTGATGAAAAGTGTAGTTTGACAGAAGTTTCGTGAGAGAAATCACGATAGACCCATTATCTCCTTCACTGACGACTCGAAGGACCTGAAACAGTATTAAAAATCATTGTACAGAGTAGATTTTCATTTTTTAAATTATTCATTACAAAAATGAATCCGCTTTCGCTGAGAGCTCTTACGCACACACAGACATATTGAATATGATGCGAGAGTATGACGTAAACTTCATAAACGGGACATTAAAAAACTTCTGACTGTAAATTAATGTACGGGAAAATTTGCGCGGCGACGACTATTTTATTACTTCACACTCTTATAACAGATTTCGAGTAAAGAAAAATGATAAAGTCGCAGAAAAAATATGAGAAATGATGCAGGTATTCACAAATTTTTACCTGGAGTTTAGTTGATCTCCCGGAATGTAAAATGGATTGCACACCGCATTAGAATAAGCGACGTGCAGCTTCCTGAAAATCTAAAAACCGAAGATGACAGATAATTAACCAGGTGGATTGTATTAAAATGCTTACCATTCTGACGTCGTTGTCACGGAATGATGCATTCGACGACTGTAGAACCACCACAAACTTGATCTTTGTGTTAGTGGCATAGCCGAATCTAAAAAAAAAAAAAATCAACAAAACAGCTTCTTAAAAAGCAAACTAAATATTCTCCAAAAAAAAAAAAAATCCTCACATTTTGTGTTCCTCCGTTGAGAAGAGCAGCCCCAAGAATAATTCCCGAATGTCGGTGGCCGCTTTGTTCCCCACATTCAATTTCTCCTCGATTATGTCAATCGAAGTGTGAACTTTGTAGTGGAATTGAATTGCAGTCGATTCCGCGGTGCATTTTATGTATTTTGGAGAATTCTGCAAGAATCAAACATTTATACACACCCAAAAAAAAAAAAAAAATCAGCTCTCATTGTACTTGTCAAATCTATGTCAAAATTTGTAAACATAACCTAAAAAAATGTGTGAAAATTTATCGACTCACGTCTTTGCCTATCACTGCAACGCAAACGGCCATTTTTTCTAATTCAATAACGATAATTTTCAACTCTTACTACATAACTGCAAAAAGCAAACGTCGAGATTTTCTCTGGAAGCAGAACGTCCAAATGTGTCAATGTCAAACGAGCGAGTTCGTGGAACTGGAGAACAGTCGGTACGACCGGATGGTACGTTAGGCGAGGCAAAATCTGGAGGATAAGCTTGGGAATTTGGGAAAGTGGGCGGAGAACTGTCACATTGACAGACGAATTTAGATGCAAGGTGTTAAAAAATAATTTTATTATTTTGACAATTTATTTACAGCGCATATATGGATATCGTCGTCGGGTATTATCGTGTCTACGCGACGACAATTTCACGAAGTCTTCTCGTAATATCGACGTTTCATCGTGCGATATTTCTTCAGCATGTAGAGAGCTTCGATCTCTTTGACAACGAATTGCCCATGGGCAATCATCTTCTCGATCTTCTCGGGATCCTTTTCCTCTCGGTTTTTCATAAACGCTCTCTTCAGGCCCGTGCGAAAGTTATCGTAGCCTTTGGGATAATCTTTGCCCATGTGAAGGAGCTAAAGTGCGAAGAAATCGTTATCGACAATACGCGCATCGATTAGGTGACACTATCATTTTTTTAAAATTGTTATTTTCGTTACCGTTTTGTACAGCTCAATGACTCTGGCTCTTTGAGCCATTGCGCCTCATAAGTCGATACTGTTATTGTCGCGGGTGTGAAGAAATACACTGTATGTGTAAACGATCACTGATTATCGGGGGTAAGAACGTAATGATCTCGAAATTGCGTGGAATGGAACATGCATTGAGGGAACTGCTTGCTTGTGAGCATTTGATAAATTCAGGTCGGTGGAAAAAGTGACCTTGATTATCTGTAATCGGTAGCGCGGTGCGACAATCGACTCTGAAGAGTCAGATACTGACGCACGATTAGCTGTGGGTTAAACCTACTTTACCCTCAGCTTTCGTCAACTCCTATTGTTTCAGTGTGTATATAACGCAGGAAGTATGGATATTCGATGTGTATGATATAATATATACGAAGCCAGTTTCATTTCTTCATGTTTCTGAGGAAAACAATCACAAAGTGCAGGCAGTTTTGTGAAATCAATAAGATTTTTTAAAAAGATTTGAAAGAAAAAAAAACACCAAGACAAAATCGGCAACATTCCCCGCATCATTTTCACTTCATGAAAAACCTGCCTTACCTTCGGGTCTCTTCAGCTTCTGGTCACAATCTCTTCCTTTTCCGCCCTCGTTCTGTGCTTGTTGCCGCTCTTTTGCCAAGGTGGCGACACTTGTTCATTCAGGGAAACAATCTTAATTTTCAAGAAGAAATTCCGACCTTCATGGTCACCAATGGATCTCGAAGCTTTTGACCTTGACATTTTTTATACAAAATTACGAAACGATCTCCATTGTAGTTTCTTCGATTAAAAAGAAACCAATGCGAAGTAACAAAAAAAAACGATAATATAAACAAAAATCAATGCCAAAATCACGCCTTTTCAAATATCTTCGCCACAATTCGTGGTCGTAGAGCCAGTGGCGCGATAAATTCATCTCCCATGGTGCACAGCTGTCCGCCTGGAAACTCGACACGATCGGATACAGCGATGAGCGATGTTATTATTCTTTGAAGTATCTACATACTCGCGCAGCTGGATTGATATTATCGGCAACGTCCATGACGAGTGTCCAGTGTCAGAGAGCTGCACCGGGTCTCTCTTTCACTCGGCCGCCGCTCAAGATTTAGTCATCCGTCAGGTGCAGTTGCACATACACCGTCCCGACGTGACTACTCACTCAGTGTCACCGGTACCTTGCCGATCGCTCCGCCGATACCATGAATTTTCCGAAGAGGCATTGTCCATTGGTAATGGCGGTGAGTACTGGCCAAGAGCAAATTGTATTCCCCCGTTATCCGGTGTTGTCCCTTCGAATAACGATAAGCCAAATACTTTGCAGATACTGTCAATAACGATCGCAGCGAGAGAATCGGTATCCACCGATCCAACGAGAAACCGTCACGATCCGCCTTTCTGGCAGGTCATTCTACGCGAATACGTGTTCAAGACGATATCTTCGTCCGGATATCAGGACGACGACCTTCACGGGAAGTTGCTCGGTGCCGATTTTTACGACGATTCTTCACCAGCAGCTGCGAGTGATGAAGATGCGGTGGTGTCCACCGGCAATGTCTACAACACACCCAATGGTCAATGGTTCTTTTGTCAAGACGGTTGCTCAAAGTGCGAACCGTGCGATTGGCAGATCGGCCATCCGGTTGTCACGTGGACCTTGAGAAGAGTGAAGCACTTGACGAGCTTGGGTTCGCCCAAATGGGGTCTACGTTTGACCGTTGTTCCGCACGTGGACGAGAGCTTTCACATCGGCAAACATCCGCGCCAGCCGAACGACAATTACGTGATGCATCAAGACACGACCGTAGCGGAAACTTCCCACAAACTAGTCTCATCAGCCACTCGCCAACCGGCCAGTTTGGAGAAAATTAACGAGCCGAATTTGAGGAGTTCAAACAAAGCCAAATTGTATTCGGATAGCAACTGGTCAAACGAGGAAAGTCATTACGAGCATCGTAGGCATTTTTTGGAAGCCAATGACCACCGATCCTTGGAACGACCTCCATTGACGTACTACGACGTGGATCAGGACATTAACGAGGACAAAACTGCGGCGAAGAGTTCCCAGGATGACACGATTCCTCGATTGATCGTGGGTATCGATCAGCAGGGCAACAAGCACCTGGTTCATCTAATTCCCGTCGACTCGATTATCAATGCTCCTCGGTCCAACGATTACGCCGGGAATTATCGACGTTCTCACAAGCGAAGAAATGCCGGGATAATCGGTAGGAGAATTCCGGAAGAAAGTGACGAAGCTTCCTATGAAAAATTGATCGTCAAGATCTTGGAATCCTTCGACGCTCACCGTAACTTCATCGAGAAGTTCTTGTTCGCCGACAGACTCGAGTCAGGGGATCACAATGAAGGTGCTGTTTCTTCGTATTCGAGTTATGCGGGGAGTCCCGATGAAAAGTTCGAAAAGGGAAGTTTGGAGAGTTACCGGTTTGATGACTCCCGACCGGTTAATCAATATCCGAGCGGCGTGGGACATCAAAATGCGGAGCAGGACGAACAGCTCAGACGTTACCCCGTCATGACCCGAGAGGTAAACAAGCCCTACGGCGAATATCAAGATCAAAACTCGATGATTGAGTACGGTCCTCACGGGGTGTCTGCTCGGGAGCAGCAGCAGCAGCAGCAGCAAAATCAGGCTGAGCGATCTCTGCCCCTGGCGAACGTTGATCGCAAAAGTCGCAACTCCTTCGGCAAACCAACGGACCCGACGTTCGGTCATGAAGCGCTCAGCCGAAATCAGACGGAACCGTCAGATATCGAGTTCTCGATGAAGAGGAACTTCTTGCAAAACTCCGCTAATCAAGCGCTCGTGAATTTGGCAGCCAAGTCCAATGAAACCGAGCCACGGATCCGAAAATTGCCCGAGGCTGATTTTGATGTGCAAACCTTCGATTCGGACGATTGATATCTTCGGTTATTAACATGTTTACACAGTATCCGTCGAAGTTGTACACGATATGAAATAATGAAAGCTTTCCTTCTCCTTGCCACGTGATACCATATCACATTGCAGTTTTTTTCATATCACAGTTGTTTTTTTTTTTGGTAATTAAAAAAATCAGAGATCAATTACATTTTTTTAAACTATCAGCCATTGGAATATCACCCTTAAATCTACACCCCGATCAGCCACAAGGTCGGAAGTCGGAGTGCGAGTGATGGTTAATCCTATCGCGAACCAGCGTCGAGCTTTAGTCGATGGTAATGCGATCGTTTGATAGTCCTTTTTTCCTTTTCATATCACAGTTGTTTTTTTTTTTTTTTTTAATTAAAAAAATCAAAGATCAATTAAATTTTTAAAAATTATCAGCCATTGGAGAATAGCCCTTAAATCTACACCGCGATCAGCCACAAGGTCGGAAGTCGGAGTGCGAGTGATGGTTAATCCTATCGCGAACCAGCGTCGAGCTTTAGTCGATGGTAATGCGATCGTTTGATAGTCCTTTTTTCCTTTTCATATCACAGTTGTTTTTTTTTTTGTTAATTAAAAAAATCACAGATCAATTAATTTTTTTTAAACTATCGGCCATTGGAGTATCGCCCTTAAATCTACACCCCGATCAGCCACAAGGTCGGAAGTCGGAGTGCGAGTGATGGTTAATCCTATCGCGAAACAGCATCGAGCTTTACTCGATGGTAATGCGATCGTTTGATAGTCCTTTTTTCCTTTTCATATCACAGTTGTTTTTTTTTTTTTTGTTAATTAAAAAAATCAAAGATCAATTAAATTTTAAAAAATTATCAGCCATTGGAGTATCGCCCTTAAATCTACACCCCGATCACCCACAAGGTCGGAAGTCGGAGTGCGAGTGATGGTTAATCCTATCGCGAACCAGCATCGAGCTTCACTCGATGGTAATGCGATCGTTTGATAGTCCTTTTTTCCTTTTCATATCACAGTTGTTTTTTTTTTTGTTAATTAAAAAAATCAGAGATCAATTAAATTTTTTTAAACTATCAGCCATTGGAGTATCGCCCTTAAATCTACACCCCGATCAGCCACAAGGTCGGAAGTCGGAGTGCGAGTGATGGTTAATCCTATCGCGAAGCAGCATCGAGCTTCACTCGATGGTAATGCGATCGTTTGATAGTCGAAGGCAAATAAACACGCGGCTTTCGCGCACGTCATTCATCGGTCTGAGGTACCGAAGGCAGGATGAACGTCGTTGCCAATGGTGTACACAATATACATCGAGTGAGAGCGTCGGATCTGCGGCTTCGCGTGGTGCTCAACGTAGGCACTGTAGGCTTCGCGTAATTGCATGGCAATGGATGGAGGATGAAAGTGGAAGGCGGTGCGAAGGGTAAGGTATCTTCTGCCAGTCAGAATCCTAGCACCTACAACCTCCACCTTCGAGGTCTGTACGTGTGCGCGGGTAACATGGCAAGCGAGTTGAGTATAGCGGAGGTAAGTCGGTGCTTATATTTAATTAAGGAGGATACGGGCTTGAGTGAGAAGGAGAGGTGAGTATATATACGGGGCGTTCGACGTCAACTCGACCGACGATCCAACCTCACCACCTCAAATATCCTCCGCAAATTTATTATTTTATTTTAACGTGAACGTAGAATTTCTTTATTTATTCACTAATTGGAATTCGTGATTATATATAATCACAGCTAATCGCAAAAAATCGAAATCCGAAAAAAAAAAAACATAAATATAAGAAGATCTGCAATTTTACTCGGGGACCAAAACATTTTTTTTTTTTTCATCGTATTAATTTTCACACTCTTTCTTTCGGATTTCGATAATCTTTAAATATTCATCATTTAATAAGGTAATTTTTAAAAAATGTGTAACAAATGACTCATGCATTTATTGGGCAAGAGAATAACGTTAAAAATAGCCATACTTTTTAGCGAGGTGAGGTGACGACGGTGGTCCCCTTGACACAGAATGGACCATGTAAGGTTCGACTGGCACGAAATACAGGAGGGCAAAGAGTTGCTGGTACCGGAGAGAAACGGAACAAGCGAGACAGAGGGAAAGATAGTTGAGAGAGGTAAGTCAGTGTTACTTGTCTAATTATTTACCCCTCTGACTCTGCAACCCCTCCGTACAATTTCCTCGTCGCCGTGGGCCCCCCTCCCTCCCCCTGCTCACTCTGCTTCGCCTCGCCTTTCTTCTTTGCGCCTTCGGGGCTCTCGGTGTCTCTTCCCTTCCGCTTTGCAGCAAGCCTTTTCTATTTAACCTTCTACCTGACACTCCAGCACCAAGAACAAGAAACAAACCGACTCCTCCTCGCCCTGCTCACTCGGCGAGAGCGTTTACGCGCTCGCCGGGCGCCGATTTCAAATCGGGCCGCGAAACCCCAGCGCCCTCTTTCCCCCGACCGCACACATACACTCGCCGCTCCTCCGAGACTTTTTAATTGAATTCACGTTTCGTGTTTGCTTGATAATTAACCTCGAGGGGCGCTCCTGAATCGTGTGAGCCCTGCTCCTCTCATTTCGAGAAAATAAACTGAAAATTGCCTTACCCTCCGCTGATTTCCGTGGCAACAGTCGAGCTGTCTGCTTGCGGTATTCCCTCTGGGGTTAAGTTTGTGCAGCACTTTGGATTAAACGCGAAGAATAAAAAAACAAACGTAGAGAGTTGCCACGATCGAAATATCGGTTGGCACGACTGACCAATTTTTCCTAATTCCTCTGCTGCTCGGATTGGTTACGAAACTCAAAAAGTATCGATTGCACGAAAATATGAAAACCGAAGAAAATTCCGGAAGGTGCATCCGGAAGACTTCGCCGTCCGTTGGATCGAAGGAAGATATACATCAGTGTCGATCATTTTATCTCTCGAATGACAAAAGGCGCACCGGGAAAATGAAAAACCGAAAAAAAAGCCAAGCATTGCATCCCGAAGATTTCATCGACCGTTAGATCGAAGGAAGATATACATCAGTGTCGATCATTTTATCTATCGAATGACAAAAGTGCACTGCGAAAATGAAAAACCGAAGAAAATGCCAAACATTGCATCCGGACGATTTCGTCGCCCGTTAGATCGAAGGAAGATATAGATCAGTGTCGATCATTTTATCTATCGAATGACAAAAGGCGCACCGGGAAAATGAAAAACCGAAGAAAATGCCAAGCATTGCATCCCGAAGATTTCATCGACCGTTAGATCGAAGGAAGATATACATCAGTGTCGATCATTTTATCTATCGAATGACAAAAGTGCACCGCGAAAATGAAAAACCGAAGAAAATGCCATGCATTGCATCCGGACGATTTCGTCGCCCGTTAGATCGAAGGAACATATACATCAGTGCCGATCATTTTATCTATCGAATGACAAAAGTGCACCGCGAAAATGCCAAGCATTGCATCCCGACGATTTCATCGCCCGTTAGATCGAAGGAAGATATACATCAGTGTCGATCATTTTATCTATCAAATGACAAAAGGCGCACCGGGAAAATGAAAAACCGAAGAAAATGCCAAGCATTGCATCCCGACGATTTCATCGCCCGTTAGATCGAAGGAAGATATACATCAGTGTCGATCATTTTATCTATCAAATGACAAAACGCGCACCGGGAAAATGAAAAACCGAAGAAAATGCCAAGCATTGCATCCCGACGATTTCATCGCCTGTTAGATCATAGGAAGATATACATCAGTGTCGATCATTTCATCTATCGAATGACAAAAGGCGCACCGGGAAAATGAAAACCCGAAGAAAATGCCAAGCATTGCATCCGGAAGACTTCATCGCCGGTTAGACCGAAGAAAGATATGCCTCAGTGTCGATCATCTCGTCCGTCGAATGACAGTGCTTCCCGCGAAGATGGAAAACCGAAGAAAATCCCAGACGGTGCATCCCGCGAAGGTTCGCGTCGCGGGTTAGATCCGGAAGGAGGAGGAAGATCGAGGGAAGGTGCGCAGCCGGTTAGCCGAGAGAGCGGTGAACGAGCCTTGTCCTCGCCTCGTCTCAGATATTTAAATCCCCGTGAACGAGCTTGAGTACCAGTAAGCTCTCCGCAGCGCATCCGCTCGGCTCAAACCTCAGCTACCTCGCGAAAAGTACAAAGGAGAAAGAGGAATAAAGAGTACGCGGTGCAAGACGTCGGTACAAAGCACCGGAGCTGTTCGAGCGTGACGACGTGTATTCTGTCAGACTCGTGGGTATTGCACAGGAGGAGCGGAGAGCTTTTTTCCAAGACGTAGTGGCCTTGACTTAACGTGCCTCGCGATAAACGGAAAGGAACGGTGGTAAAGTCCCCTCTCTTAATGCTCCCTCGTCTCCGCGACATGTATATTCGTACGCGCGCACGTGTACAAGTGAATACACACGTGCCAAGCTCTCTGCCCAAGCATGTGTGACGACTACCGCGGGGATCACTATTACCGAGTCTCTTGTAAATGCGTACAGCGAAGGAAAGGAGCTTTTTTTTGTTGCACTAGTGTGCGAATGTGGGAGGTATCTGTCTGGCGAGTCTTGAGATAGAGCAACTTTTAAAAACACGATACGTTATAGCTTGCCGACGTTGTATTCGGTGGGCCGTGCCGCGGAGCAGTTCACGGTATTATCGGGGAGCACCAGCACTCGGAAAGTAGGCGGCGCGCGAGAACTCTTTCGCCCGTAAAGCTTCCTCCTGGTGTTCCCATAGAGCAGCTTGACTTTCGAGCATGGGGAGAGAGAGAGAGAGAGTCAGACGGGGAAAAGCTTGCTTGGTAGCTCTTCCACCAGCAGCGAGTTCCCAACTGAAACGAAAGCACGCGAGGGGCTTTTCGGCAAATGGAAAGAAGTAATCAACGATCCCGAGGCTCTTTTCCCTCGCTCTTTCTCTCTCTCTCTCTCTCTCACTCGCTTCGCCGGGGAGAACCAAGAAATTCTCAACCTACTTTATTACCGGGATTTTAAGTCGAAGCAGTTTAAGTAGTTGTCGGAGTAACTTAGCGCCATGTAACCTCGCGGACCACCGAGATTCCGAGGTTTTTTTTTTTTTTTTTTTTACTGAGCCATTGTTTAGAGTACACCACCCAACTATGTGGGCAGGTGGCGTCGTGTTGGGCGGGTCAGTAACGCACCCACCGAACAAAAGCGAAACAAAGTTCCCCATGGTTTTTTCTTGTTTCGAAATGCCACCTCTGTGGGGAAGGTGTGTTAAGCGATTTTGTGGAAAGTATAAAAAAACGAGAAAGTAAAAAGAAAACGTTTCATTGACGGCGAAGAAATTATTTGAAAAATTCGTACCGCAGCTTTTCGGAGCATCAACGAAATGAGATGAGGTCGATGCGCACAGCGTCGTCTTCTCGAGCGCGCGCAAGCTCATCAATCTCACATCTCGGTGAGATTTTAATATCGCAATTATGTATGCAAAATTGCAAATCGACCCGGCATGATTCGCTGATAAAACTTTCCGGCGAATGGCCCCCGACATTTTTGGGCATTGAGCCGCGAGATAAATGTCCCCAAGGGAGGACGAGGGTTAGCGCCAACTCCCGCACGGATTCCTGTCTCCCACGTCAGTCTCGACTACACGGCGAAACGCCTGCGGTATCCTAAGAGCGTCTGCGCTCGTGTTCCCGCGCTGACTAATTAGCCCACGGCTCGTCGATCAGAGTCACCGGGAAACTTTCGTTGCGCCGCTCGTCTTCGCCGAGAGCCTGAGGAGGAAAGTCGACGGAGAGAGGGTGGCTACGCTCTGGAACCTCACGAGCACGACTCCGAGAAACGAGAGGGATAAGGCGGGACACGCGAGGAGATTGCGTTCCACATCGGCCCTCGCGGAGAGCTTCCAATATCCTGTAAAAGGAATCGCAAAAATTCGGATATTAGTTCGACGCACGTCGATCGAAATCGTGTGTGAGAGCGTGGAGAGAGAGAGAAAGAAAGAGGGAAAGAGGGGGGCGGAGAAAAGGAGAGACAGACGCCGCCGCCGCCGCCGCCGCTGGAGGCCGAGGAAAGCTCGCCTGATGTTGCTTCCTGGAGACTCCAAGCGAACGACTGCTCCAGAGGCCTCTCTCCCAACTTCCATCCGCCTTTGAGCCCGTGCCAAAGAAGAACGTTCGGGCCGCGCGCATATGAAAAATAAAAAGCAAACGAATCACGCGGGGGACGCGACGGCATCACGGGCCCTGTGCGCTCTTGTGCCTCAGACGTTTGCGTAATAGAAAACGAAATGGGATGTCGATGCAACGTGTTGTTTTTCGGCTGGTTGCCCGGCCGCCAGTTCTACCGACCGACGTCTATATGCCCCCCCCCCCCCGGCCCCCTTTACCTTTTCCTTCCACTCCAATTTCTCCGCTGCCGTTCACTGTCAAAGGGTGCGAGAAAAGCACCTGACGAGTCTCCCGTCGGGGGAACAAACCGACGCCTGACGGATATGTGAAAGGGCCGAAAAACGAACTAAGGGCCGACGGAAAGACGACCGCTAGGAATTAAGTACACGGACTGGAATACACACAACGGCGGGTTTCAAGTGCAACTCAATTGCGATGACAAATCAGAACGTTCCTTCGATTGCGACGTTTTTCCAGGTGGCCATGATTCGGATTCGCGAATGTGAATATTCAATCAGACGGGATTTTTTGCTCATCGGCTGAGCGAACGTGGAGAAAGTTTTGACGCAACAACTCCGCTTCAAAGGAGAGCTTTTGTACACAACCCCCTTAAAGCCAACCCTCGAAAGCAAGAAGCTCGGGACAAAATGAACCGCACGGAATTGCAGGTGAACATGGACATGGTGATCTTGAATAATTGAAACACACTTGAAATTGATCTATTAATCGCTTATTTATTTCTTGGATTAATTATTATTCGGTTTGAGGATGGATGAAAAAATTTTTCCATGGAAAGAAATCACAAAATATATTTATCACGAGGCGATAAGCCATTGTTATTATTATTATTATCAATAATAAAATTAGGTTTTATATATTTCTTTAAATATAAAATAGATACATAAATAATTCAAGAATCAGTGAATGAAAGTATAGATTACTTCGAGTTGCATTTTTTCCAGCACGAGATCATTTTATCTTGTGTCGCGGAGTGACTTTTAATCTTTGGTTTGTCACTGAATGGAACGGCTATTTTTGTAATCTCGTACGGCTCGGGAATTGAGGATAGGAATCGTGACGATTTAAATCTTTTTTAAACGACGTGAGTTTTCGATGTACAACATGGAGAGCAGCTTGCTGGCGGCAGTCGGGAATCGGCAGTTCTCTCGGTACAGAACTAGTTTTGGCCGATGAACGAGGGACCCTCTCGTCGCTTAATCAGCAGAGTGCTCGCCTCGCCGGATCGAAACGCTTTTACCACTGGCCTGAAACGAGCGGATGAAACACGGAGACATGGTGTAAAAGGGAAATCACAGTTTTTAAATTAATGGATGGAACACCGGACTGCAAGCGACGAGATACAAGCTGCCAATGTACAGCCGCGGGGGAGGACACATTGCGCGATTGAGGTGGTCGGACCCGACTGCCAGACAAAAAAATAAAAGCTCACACAAGAACCATCGAAAGCCGATCATTTGATTGATCGATTTTGAGAATTGCACAGTCGTATCCGCGGGCAAATAAAAAAACCATCCGGTGCTTCCAGGAAACCTCAAAAGCAAATTTTCAACTTAGGATACCGTTACAATAGGTCTTTTTTTTTCACAGACTTAGAACTCTCTTAAGGGGGAGAACACGAGAAATCTTTATTTTATTTTTTATTATAAGGACAATTCTCCCTCTCACAAAAGAAATGTGTCAAATAATTCCCTTCCATTTTTATTTCGTAAATCGATTGGGACTTTCAACCGGAACTTTTTTTTTTAAACGCCCTTAAAGCAGTTTTATAGACAAATATAGAATTCTGCTATCTGAAACCCGGATCTTTAAAATAATGACCATAAAAAAAAATCACCACACCTAAATGGAACCCAGCGAAGGTCAACTCCTGAAGGAGTGTTCCTTGAATTAACGCGCAGAGTTTAAAACTTATGTAATCCGGTTTAAAATAAACCGGTTAACCCAATTGGTTGGTCCATTTACAAAAAAAAAAAAAAAATTCTCCACAGTCGTCCTGAATGAACGAAATTATTTTACATTTTTTAATCGACAAAAAAATTGAACAATAATCCGGATCGATAATAATCGAAATTATTAGCAGTTTGAGGAATGGAGAAGAAAAAATTTCAAAGCCATCGATGCAGCGCCGTTTCGTACCCCGAATATCGAGAAATGATTCTGGGCTGGATATCAAAGTCCACGAATTCCGATGCGAGGGTTGAAAACGATCGTATAATCCAGGAGAGGTCGGCGGAGACGAAGGGCGGGGAACCGGAAGGATATACCGGCCTAGGTCGCTCGTACAGCCGAGAATGTGAAGGAGACGTTGAGTTGCGGAATGGAGAGAGGCGCGGAGAGTGAAACGGTGACTCTGGCTCGTTGGTTCAGCCGTGGGGAAGGTGGTTGCGGAGCCAGCAGCGAGCGAAGCTCTTCGCCGGGACCGCGTTACTTCCGAGTCGTCGGTGCCTTTTGATCTTCCGCTGAGTCTAGACTCGCTTCGCTCGCAAAGTCTCCTCGTGAATTCGGTCGTGTCTAGTCTTCTTCGTCATTCGACGCCGTCCTCCTCGGACGAATCTCGTTTATTCCCTCGCTCGTTCGCCACCGGCGAGTAAACGCTTCGGTATACCGACTTATCGAAACTTTACGGTAACTCTTCGTGGCCCGAGCGTCGCTATTCTTACGCCTCGTCGAGCTTTTACTTCACTGTGGCCACGCTATCTCCGACGTTGTTTCTTCATTCTCATCCAGTTCACAGAAAAAAAACAAACGCATCTACCGTACAAATGTTTATCATGCTAATTTAATGGACCTTATGCCGGAAGTCGTCATGCATACAACCACCAAAATTAATTTCATGTCCAATAAAATCACTATTCATCGTCTTTACTTTTTGACAAGTTTTGAATTATCTACGATTTTTAGAACTAATTATCTCGATCAGCGGATCTTGGAGACACTAAAAAAATCTGGAAAAAAAAACATTGTTTCCCGAAATCCGAATTTCGAGTAAACCCTTCGGTATACTGACTTATCGGTAACTCTTCGTGGCTCGAGCGTCGCTATTCTTACGCCTCGTCAAGCTTTTACTTCACTGTGGCCACGCTATCTTCGCCGTTGTTTCTTCATTCTCATCCAGTTCACAGAAAAAAAACAAACGCATCTACCCTACAAATGTTTATCATGCTAATTTAATGGACCTTATGCCTGAAGTCGTCATGCATAAAACCACCAAAATTAATTTCATGTCCAATAAAATCACTATTCATCGTCTTTATTTTTCGACACGTTTTTAATTATCTACGATTTTTAGAACTAATTATCGGTCAGCGGATCTTCGAGATCCTATAAAAAATTTCAAAACCGTACAAATTAATTTCATGTCCCACAAAATCACTATTCATCGTCTTTATTTTTCGACACGTTTTTAATTATCTACGATTTTTAGAACTAATTATCTCGCTCAACGGATCTTCGAGATCCTAAAAAAATTTTGGAAAAAAAATATTGCTAAACATTAATAAGCCATTTTTTCCTAATGACGAAAAAAAAAGAAACATCGTTTCTCGAAATCCGAGTTTCGAAATTTCGTCCAGCTTTCTTGTATGTGCAGTTGCATATATTTCGAAAAATGGTACATAATTAAACAAAAATTAATTGTGCTTCTTTGACTTGCGTGAATCTCGACCCAATATATCGGCGCAGTCGATTAATCTTCGAAACTCTGTTTATTGAATAATATTTTTCGGTGTCGATTCAATATTTTCTCGTGTACTTGGGCGTACTTCGGGAAGCGACTAAGACGAATACGATATTAAAGGTCTTACGTGTTCCCCCGAAGGAGTGACGAGGTTACTTATTGCTGTGTATCGCGCACCCGGAAATATAACAGAGTCGGACAGGGACTGGGATTCCAATTTCCAGCGGGAGTTAAACATTCGTCACGCGTAGCCTGTAATGGAGGGTTATGGAGCACCGAGTCCAAGTCCGTCTTGCGAGGGACACAGGAAGTTTCCATAATTCAACCGAGCTCGATTTCCCGTTGCATACGCTCCCGCGTCTTGCACGGTTGCCCTCAGCTCCCGGTGCGGGGGTGTGGGCTATGCTTCCTCCGCGCCAGCAGTGAAAACGCGTCTCCGGTGGTACATAAATTCGGAATAAAGGTGCGATAATACAAGCGAATGGGTCTGGGCGAGACTCACGTGCTCGAGCATAGATGACGTCACAAACTGAGAGGAGAGAGAATCGGAAGACCCAGATTTCATGCGAATAGGCGTGCATATGTGAAATATCTTCTGTAGAGCACACACGCCCACGCATGCTCAATTTTTGACAACATTCCAAAGCCGGGAATTAAATTGATATTTCATTTATTTATTTGTTTATTTATTTATCGTTACTAAATTGCACCTGGGGAAATGGTTTATTTATTTCTGTCAATGCAACATGTTGGATTTTGTTATTTGAGTGGAGAATAGTTTTTTTTTTAATTCAGATTTTAGCTATGGGTTTTTTTTTATAGATTAAAAAAAAAGATTACAAATAAATTTGTTTAGTTGCAATAAGTCGAGTATTTAATTATTTCGTTATCAATATATGTATATATATATATTAATTTTGAATTCTAACTCGAATATGTAATTTAGTGGCTCTGGTTTCGACAGAAGGAGCATGATGACATTTGCCAGATTTTTTTAGGGTTGAGAATTATGGCCATAAATTATAGGAAAATTAGTAAGTGTAAGATGGACAATTAGAATAATTAGCGGACCATCGTATAAATATCCAATGCTGTGAAAATTTTTTCGAGATGCCCTCGTGTCCAGGGTAATGTCGTGACAGTCGTGGCAGCCACAGACTCTTCGCTTAAGGCAAATTGTAGCCAGGGTAAATAAAATTAGAATTGAATTTCATTATTTTTATTCGATGTTCTGTAAAAGCTTTGACAGCAGCAGAAATATAATCGGAGTCGTTGCAGTTCAAATTTGGAATCTTAAGACACTTTTCGTTAAAATCAAATTGCTTATAAAAGAATCTGTAAACCTCGCCTCATTCTGGAGAATTTAATGCCAGGTCTAAATATAAAAATAAAGAGATGATCCTTCGTTTATTCCGATGGATTATCACATTCATCTTCTCAATTTTAACTCGAGTGAGCACCACTCGAATGTAAATTCAGAAAATGCTTTAAGAGACACGAAGTTACGATTGATTACCTTAATTATGAATATCAGATGCATATTTCGTTTTCCAATAAATTGTCATATAAATCAATAGATATTTAGTAACGACGTCTATAATTACCCCTGAAAAAATCATTTTTCCCGCAGTCCGCAGCAGAACAATAAAAAAATTAGCATTTCATTTATCGCGACGTAGAGCAGCGTAGTAGAAAGTCATATAGTCCGGGTGAAAGAGTCTTGCGTCTATGACGAGCGTATTTTCGGTACGAGTGAAAGAGGAATTGAAAAAGCGTCTTTTCCCCGAGCTCATCGCGTCGCAACTCGGATCCGCCGCAGTGTCGTGCGCTGCGGAAAGTTCAATTTTTCGCTCTCGATTCTGTCGTGCCCGATTTTCCTTTCGCCGCGTATTTCCTTTCAGCGTTTTACCCAACGTTGTGCCTTCTGGCCCGCCCCTTTTTCCGTACGGAGGGGAGGATGCGAAAAATCGCGAGAGAAAAGCGAGTTTCCGGTGGTGCATGTTGTGTTGCGCGGAAAGTCAAACAACCGCCGATGGCTCGGAGAAGCGAATCAGGCCAAAGTCGTGAGGGTGCTAAATTGAAATCCAGAATCCAAGTGCGGAGAAGTCGCTGCGTTTTCTTCTTTCTTTCTTTTTTTATTTTCGCCTCTCCCGTGTGCTACTTTTCGCAGCGGCGCTCGTACAGCGGATATCACACCGAACACCTAAAGGCTCCTTCACCACACGCACACCAGTTTT